>JAMYXO010006250.1:2500-13969 GCA_033310375.1 Conus canariensis | reverse complement strand
TGTTGTGTCTCTCTCTCTTGTCTGTCTGTCTGTCTGTCTCTCTCTCTCTCTCTCTCTCTCTCTCTCTCTCTCTCTCCTCTCTCTCTCTCTCTCTCTCCAGATTTCAGCTCCATACTGCAGAATTGGTTGAACTTGTGAGTCAAACAGCTTCGTAAAAATACTAAATGAGTTACAGTCTAGTTTGTACAAAATATGAAGAATAACTACAACTGCTCTCTTTGCTCTGTTTGCGATATCTTGACAGGCATAATTAAAACTGAGTTTAGTTGTAAAGTATATTCCTAGATATTTATACGCATTCACTACAACGACTCTCTCATTTCCATAGGTCCATCTCTCAACTTTTGCAAGTACCCACCCTTACGAAAAACAATAATGTTAGTCTTCTTCATGTTAACATGTAATTCAAGTCCTTTGGCTGCAGAGTATAAAGAATTAAGTTGACGTTGGAGACCAATTACTGTCGTGGACAATAATACAATATCATCAGCAAACAGCAAAATAAACAATTCTAAAAAATCAAAAGTTACTCCATGCCTACCATTTTCATTATTTCCAGGGCTAGCTCGTTTATGAACAACGAAAACAACACGGGGCTAGAGACATCACCCTGTTTAACACCACGAGAACACATAAAAGAATCAGATAATTTTGCTCCTGATCGTATTCTTGCTTTCACTTCACTGTACATATTTTTTACGCAACGAAATAATTTACCTTTAACTCCATTTTTTATCAAAATAGGCCATAAAAGTTTACGAGAGATTGAATCAAAAGCCTTTTCAAAATCAACAAAGGCAACATATAACTTCTGATTATTTTACAAAACTGTTTTTGCACGGCAGCTAGTAGCGTAAATATATGGTCAATTGTTGAGTAACCTTTTTTAAACCCAGCTTGATGTTCCCCAGTTATATCATTCAAGCGTACCCATTCACATAACCTACTATTAATAACAGAACTATACAACTTACTACAAATATTACTCAAAGAAATACCCCTGTAATTGTTCACAATCATTGACTTCTCCCCTTTTAAATAAAGGCAGAACTATAGATTCTTTCCAGCCATCAGGATATATTCCAGAATCAAACAGAAAATTGAATAGCTTTATTAAAAAGTTCAAACTACTTTCTCCAGAATTCTTGAAAAACTCACCAATCATACCATCTGGTCCAGCAGATTTACCATTTTTCAATTTCCGTACAGCAAGTAATATCTCCTCTTTAGATATTGGTCTGTCAAACAAACAACCTTCCTCTCCGTCCTCATCTGTTAACGTTTCCTCAATAATGACACTCTCATCATCGTCTTTTTCTAACAAACTTCTGAAATGTTGATACCATTCATACATAGGAATATCATTTGAAGGTTGTGATCTCTTTCTAGATATTTATGAACATGTTCCCAAAAAGATTTCTGGCTCTGAATGGAATTCATGAGTTCATTTAACAAGCTATCATTATATTCTTTCTTTTTCCTTTTGTTTAAATTTTTTATATTCACGCCTTGCAATACAAAACTCAATTCCATCTTCTTTATCTAACGTTTTATTAAATTTTCTGAACAGTCTACGCATTTTACATTTATATAGTTTACATTCCTGGTCATACCAATTATTTTGAGTAATGTTTTTGTTTACTGGTATTCTTTTCACCCTACATTCAGCTTGATCTTTAACAATTTTATTGAAATGATTTATTGCGTCGTTGACATCCACATGTATCAGATCTTCAGCCGCTACTATCTGGTTCTGTACATCTTCTGACTGCATGGAAAAAATAAACTGCCGAGCGTAATCTTGGTTCCAACAATATTTAACCATAAATTCGTTATTTTGAGCACGCATATTCATGTTGGAATACATCTTTTCGCTCCGGACATTTATACATAATACAAGGGGTAAGTGATCAGATTCAAATCTTTCTAGTACTCTCAAAGTTAACTGGTTACTTAATAAGTCGAAAAGGTCTACAGATGCTAGGAAATAATCGTTTACACTGTTACCTGTATCAGAAATGTATGTGAAACGACCCTCTGAGTCGCCATTACATACACCATTTAAAATACATAATCCTAACACAGAACACATGTTAAGCATTTTCTTTCCGTACAAGTTGAGTACTTTATCTTGGGAGGATCTCACCATTTCGGGACTTTCGCTGTTATTGTGACATACATGTAGATCACGCTCACTAATAATTTCCGGGGACAGTTAGATGTTCTTGCATTAATATCACCACAGAGCAATATATCAATATCACCTAAAGACATCACATTGTTCACAATACACTCTTCTAGCAAGTCAATGCCATTGTCAAAACTATTTACAGAGTAGTAAGGTGAATTTTCAGGTGGAACATATGTACAAGCCAGTAAGGTTGTTTTTCTTAGACCAAAAAATTCTTTATCAAGCACAAATAACATCAAATAAGGATTCTCACAATCAATAAGACGCACATACGGAACTAAGCTTTTATGTACCAAGCAAATTATCCCCCCTGAACATCTTCCATGTCTTGTAAGCTTAACCGCTGACTTTACATAGAGATTATGATTTTTGAAAATAGACGATTGAAATTTTTCTACAAACGTCTCCACTAAACAAACAACATCAAACGAGGAAACAAATTGAATAAAACATCTATCTTCTAATTTGTTAGACAATCCACATATATTCCAATGAAGAAAAGATACGTTTTTTTACAAAACCATACACACTCGTCACATTCAGACCAGAACAGGAACCGCTCTCAGGTTGTAAATTCATACCACCATCTCTCTCTTCTCCTGACCCTCTCGTAAAATTGGTTTGTTGTTCATACGTCCCAAACGACTTACAGGAATCATTCACACATCTGTTTTGTCTTTTCTATCCTCAATTACATCGTCACCATCTTTGTTATTACAATTTCTACATTCACCTCTGCTACTTTTACTTACATAGTTGTTACAGTTACTACTAACATTTTTACATGCAGGATGAGTAAAATGATCAGCTTTATTTTCACAATTGCCATTGATGTCTATAGCATTCAGATTCTCACAGTCATCACCGCTGTTTATTTCAGACATATTCAGAAATTCACCCCTACCACCAGTTTCTGTCATCCTCACTCCGTCCCTTTACATTCTCCCCCACATTCTTCCCGTGCAACATTCGCACACGTTTCAACCTCAACGTCATCACTGCAGGGTGGACGAACATCAACATGCGGTTGGTTGACAGAGTGATCACTGATCTCAAACTTCCCCTTTTCACACACAGCACATCAGCAAGGCTATATACACATTCAACCTGATGGTTGGAAAAATCCGTGCACAAATCGCCTACACTGACATCAGGCACGGGATTTGTATCACACGTTTCTTGTACACAAAAACAGTTCACAACATTGTTCTTCGTGCCCTCTCGTGACACAGAAACACACTTGGTAAACGGTGTCAGCTTATTTTTGAAACCAGTTAAATTTTGAGACTGGGACATTGTCACCGTCACCGTTTGGGGCGGGCCACACCATTATCCAAGCAGAACAAGATTATCACTATCATCCAGCCCGTATTTTTTGCCATCAATGACGAGGTGGTCATATACCATGAATGCCTTTTTGTCCTTTGACCTTGCAGACTTCAAATGAGTGGAAAGCTTTTTCCGGATTTCCCTTACTTTCAAAGAAAAGTCTTCCCCAATAAAGATGTTGCTCCCCTTCAATTTCCGTTTGGCACGCAAAATCTTGTCCTTATCCTTGAAAAAGGTACAACGGGCAACAATGGGAGAGTCTGGCTTTGAATTAAGGCGATGGACCCTATCAAACACAATATCATCAGTTAACTCCAGTTCATCAGTTATCATGTCCTTCACCACATCCTCACAGTCTCGCCAGCTCTCGTTCTTG
Organism: Conus canariensis; assembly: GCA_033310375.1. Classification (NCBI taxonomy): domain Eukaryota; kingdom Metazoa; phylum Mollusca; class Gastropoda; order Neogastropoda; family Conidae; genus Conus; species Conus canariensis. The sequence continues at coordinate 10,073 of JAMYXO010006250.1, read as the reverse complement.
TTCCGGGAATACCATGAATGATTAAGTTATTTCTTTTTGACCTACCCTCCAAATCATCAACTTTCTTATCCAGAGATTCCACTTTTGCACTAAGTTTCTCATTTTCACTCTTTAATCTTGAATTTTCTTGCTTGAGGTCTGAAATTTCTTTTATCAAACTCGAAACATCTCCCTGTAAGGAACCGCACATATCTTTCATGTCTTTCATTTCACCACACATATGATCGAACTTACAGTTCAGTCCGTTCAATGAGCCCATCACCTCGTTCAGGGAAGCCATTACGTCCTTCATGGAGGGGTCCGGAAGTGCTGACGACGCGGGGGCAGATCCCTGACCACTGACACTGTCTCGTCGAGTAGATCCTCCACTGCCAAGTCGGGACTGGCGCAGGCTGTCCTTCGTGCCAGGCCCAGGGTTCAGCTCCACGTCTCCGCAACGCCGTAACAAATTTCCGTAAACAAGTAAAGAGAGTAACAGTCCAAGGGTTACACCGTCTGTTCGTGTCCTCAACTTTAACATGGACACTCTCATGGCGGCTTTGAATTTCGCTCGCTTCAACATGAAGGATGTGTATACAGCAGCGAATACTCCACATACAGGCCTAAACTTGAGGGCATCTGAAGGCATGGTGGCTAACGCTTTCGAAAAAAGTATGATCACAGAGAAAGTTCACCTGTATGCATTGAAGCGTTTCTTAAATGTTGATATGAGAACTCCAAATGATATGATTTATGGAGAACTCGGAAGATATCCAATTTACCTGAACTCCTATGTAAAATGTATTAAATATTGGCTGAAGTTAACTAGAATGCATGAAGATAGGTTACCCTTTAAGGCATACAAAATGTTGATGTTTTTGGATAATAATGGAAAGAAGACATGGGCTTCTAGTGTGCGACTATGTTTGAATTCATATGGTTTTGGGTTTGTTTGGGATAATCAGGGCGTTCAAAACATATCTGGATTTTTGAAATGTTTTAAAGACAGAATTATTGATTGTAGATGGCAAAACTGGCATGATCATGTTGATCATAGTGATAGATTCTTACAGTACAGATTCTTTAAGACAACGCATGAGCTAGAGCCATATGTCAATGTTAAAATGAATCGCTATGTTATGAGCACATTAGCAAAGTTTAGATTTGGTGTTTCTGATATCGCTTGTCATCGTTTCAGATACTACAACTATGCCGAAGGTGAATTTATATGCCGTTTATGTGGTTTAGCCAAAGAGGATGAAGTTCATTTTTTGTTGTGCTGTCCTGTATTACATGATCTTAGAACCAAACTTATTCAACCTAAGTATTTTACTGAACCATGTCATTTCAAGGTAATATTACTGTTGTCGTCAAGAAAAGAAAACATTATCTGCAATCTGGCTATGTATATTTATGAAGCACAAAAAAGACTGCGTGCTGTTGTGCATTAACTTCATTCTACTATGTATATTTTCATGGTTGCACTGAAAAGGATCATTATCTATAATGTCTTAGGCGTAAGTTGCATTGTATAATTGTGTAAATGCCCCCCTTCAGTATGGGGCCATGGCCTTAAATCTGAATAAATATTCGTATTCGTATTCGTATTCGTATTCTCTCTCTCTCTCTCTCTCGTGTCTCTCTTTCTGTCTGTCTGTCTGTCTGTCTGTCTGTCTGTCTGTCTGTCTCTCTCTCTCTCTCTCTCTCTCTCTCTCTCTCTCTCTCTCTCTCTCTCTCTGATCAGGAAAAGAACCTTCCAGACAACAATGTGGATGACGTCCGTGCGATCAATATGGCAGACGGCGAGTGGATGACAAATTTAACCATTGAGTTGAGCAATTTGTTCCGATCCTACTTCGTCTGCAGACATTTTGCTGTTTTCATCCCTCCCTCTCCCCCAGTGGTCTCCCCTACCCCCCTTACCACATCGTCTGTCTGCCTCCCACCCCGCTCCTCCTCTCTCTCTCTCTCTCTCTCTCTCTCTCTCTCTCTCTCTCTCTCTCTCTCTCTCTGTTGACAGTTTAATCGTTTTGCCTGTGAAAATCTCTCTCCTCTCTCTCTCTCTCTCTCTCTCTCTCTCTCTCTCTCTCTCTCTCTCTCTCTCTCTGTTGACAGTTTAATTGTTTTGCCATCAATGAAAATCTCTCTCTCTCTCTCTGTGTGTGTGTGTGTGTGTGTGTGTGTGTGTGTGTGTGTGTGTGTGTGTGTGTGTGTGTGTGTGTTTGTGTTGACAGTTGATTAGTTTTACACTAACATTAATGAAAAATTTCTCTCTCTCTCTCTCTCTCTCCTCTCTCTCTCTCTCTCTCATCTCTCTCTTCTCTCTCTCTCTCTCCTCTTATGGCAGCCTGAGAAATATCTAACTGATATTACAATTCCTAAATTTTGCAAAGTGTTCGTGAGATTTCGTCTTGGTATTAGTGATTTGAATGTCCATCAAAGATATGCACTAAACTCCAAAAACTGTCCATTCTGTAATCAAATCGAGGACGAAATACATTTTTGATTGTTTGTCCATCCTATAAAGATTTAAGAGATAAACACATTTTGCCTCATATTAGAAATGTTCATCAAGTGTCATTGCTTTTGTTTTTTTTACTGCAAAATGAAAAGAGAATTGTAACTCGCTCTGTAGCTGTGTTCATTTTCAAAGCACTAAAACGAAGAGAGGAACTGTTATCAGTTAACACACAAATGCCAGAGTAATTTCAGGAAGAACATTTTGTTATGCAAATATTTTCTTTCATAATTTTCAGTATATGCGCCGAGCCCGTGAGTGTTCTACTTTGTTCTTGACCTCATTGCAGATAGGTCGGTGGCCTTTGGTATTTGAGTTGAGTCTCTCTCTCTCTCTCTCTCTCTCTCTCTCTCTCTCTCTCTCTCTCTCTCTCTCTCTCTTGACAGTTAAATCGTTTTGCCATCAGTGAAAATCTCTCTCTCTCTCTCTCTCTCTCTCTCTCTCTCTCTCTCTCTCTCTCTCTCTCTCTCTCTCTCTTTGTTGACAGTTGATTTGTTTTACTCAAACATTAATAAAAAATTCTCTCTCTGTCTCTGTCTCTGTCTCTCCCCCCGCCCCCCCCCCCTCTCTCTCTCTCCTCTCTCTCTCTCTCTCTCTCTCTCTCTCTCTCGTTTATGATAATGACAGCTATTTGGGGAGCATTCTTTTGAACAATGTTGCGTCTGGTTCTTGTCATATTTTAAAAGTACAGGTTTGTCGAGCGTTTCACACAATATATTAGTAAATAGGCTGGTTGGTTGGTTGGTTGGTTGGCTGTTGGTTGGTTGGCTGGTTGGTTGGTTGGCTGTTGGTTGGTTGGTTGGTAGGCAGGTTGGTTGGTTGGTTGGCTGGCTGTTAGTTGGTTGGTAGGCAGGCTGGTTGGTTGGTTGGTTGGTAGGCGGGTTGGTTGGTTGGTTTGTTGGTTGGCTGTTGGCTGGTTGGTTGGTTGGTAGGCAGGTTGGTTGATTGGCTGTTGGTTGTTGGTTGGTTGGTTGGTTGGTTGGTTGGCTGGTTGGTTGGTTGGTTGGTTGGTTGGTTGGCTGTTGGTTGGTTGGTTGGAGAGAACGACGGACACCATATCTACAAAGAAATAGAGAAAGAGGGAGAGAGACAGTGAGTGAGTGAGAGGGAGAGAGAGAGGGGGAGAGAGAGAGAGAAGAGAGAGAGAGAAGAGAGAGAGAGAGGAGCAGAGTGAGAATCACAGATACAGTCATAGAGAGAAAGACAGAACGAGCAAGCGAGCGAGCGAGCGAGGGCGCGCGCGCGCGCTCGAACGAGAGAGAGAGAGACAGAGAGAGAGAGAGAGAGAGAGAGAGAGAGAGAGAGAGTTCAGTTTTTACGGTCATCGAATGCATTGTGATGGTGGGAAGGTCGATTGCCCATAAAGACGCTCACCTCAGAAGAGAGAGAGAGAGAGAGAGAGAGAGACCCTTTTTTCCACAGTCACAGAATGCATTTTGATGGGGGATTTTGATGGGCCCATACAGACGCTCGCCTCTGTGGTCGTTGTCATTGTCATAGAAGCCACCAGATATAAAGTCAAGCTACTTCTGTCCTCCCCCCTCTTCCCCCCCCCCCCACCTCTCCCCAACCCCACCCCTACCCTTCCGTGAAAGAATAACTGGTCCCTAAAAGCTTTTGCTGTGAGGACGTAAAACTCAACCATTCTCTTGTCCCCCGCCCCGACCTGCTTAGACTGCCGCTTCTGTACATCAATAATGCATCCCTTGGACCCGTGTTTCAATTGGATAAACCACCACCCCCTCCCTTAGAAACCTATTCCACTCTGGTCAGAAACTCCACAGCCGGGCTGTGCACCATGCTTTTTTGTGTTTTTTTTTACTTTAAAATATTCTAACGTCGACCAGGCCCGAGAGACGCACACACCCTGCAGTGCAGACAGAAAATGTGAGCTACCCTCTCAGATGCATCTTCTTTGTGCATGAAATTCAACGATGTGGTGCCAGTCTTTCCCGCTGGAGTCCATAGCACATTTCACAGTGGCAGGGGTAGAAAACTCCCTCCAATAAAATATGTCTGTGATAGTATTCAAACTCACGACCATCGATCTTACAGTTCAGCGACACTAACCACTTGACCAAATTTTCTAAATTCAGAGAGAGAGAGAGAGAGAGAAGAGGGGAGAGGGAGATAAAGAGGCTTTGGGAGAGGATATCGTAAAAGGTTGAGAAGCATGAAGGATAGGGTGGGGGAGTGGGGAGGGGGGGGGGGTAAGGTGCGGAATGGGAAATGGAGGGAGATGGTGTTTGATTTCATTCGTCACCTGTGTGGTAAAGGACATGACGTCACCCACGCACGCAGTATAGATCGCTGGTTATAAAAAGAGGACATGAAATAAAAATGGATGAAAAAGCGCTGTGGTTGTGAATGGTGTAAATGGCTTTGTTTTCGTTGCGCGCGCGCGCACGTACACACAACACACACACACACACACACACACACACACACACACACACACACACACACACTCACACGCGCGCGCGTGCGCGCGCACGTGCAACACACACACATAGTCACTCATGCGCATGCGCATGCGCTCGCTCCCGCAAACACGCTGAGTAGAGAGAGAGAGAGAGAGAGAGAGAGTCGAAATGGTTTAATGATTCGGTCTTTTCTGCGCGATTCAAGTGTGTCTCAAAAAACGACATGAACGAAGTCGAAGCGATGGACATCAAAATAAATACGGTGCAGAATCTTCATACTCATGAACACACGAACGTAAATCATTTTTCGTGCCTCAGAGAGAAAGAAAAAAAAAACGGTAGACAGACACAATAGACAGACACAATAGACAGACAGACTGTGTGGCAGAGGGAAAGGGGAGCATGATTCAGTGACGTAAGAAGAGTGGGGTGGAAGGGACGGGAGGAAGTGGTTGGTGGGGGGGAGGGGGGGGGCAGCTGACGCCTGGACTTCGATGAGGTGGGTAGGTATACATGTCTCTCTACCCTCTACCCAGTTCCATCCATTCTTAAACTTACCAAGATGAAAGGGGGAAAAAAACACACCCACACCCCACACCAACACCCACACCAACACCCACACCAACACCCACACCCACACCCACACCAACACCCACACCAACACCCACACCCACACCCACACCCACACCAACACTCACACCCACACCCACACCCACACCCACACCAACACCCACACCCAAAAAAAAAGAGGGTAAGAAGGAAAGAGAGATGTAATTTTTAAAAAAGAAAAAAAGAAAAAAACAGAAAAAAAAAACTCAGTCGCACAGAACAGCTCCTCTGTCGGTTCATTCGGAACTACGTTGTCAAGTAGTAAACAAACCAGGTTACGGGAGGCAACTCAGTCTATGTTGACTCTCCTGACTTGAAGTTTCGTTTCTTAAAGCTGCAGACTCCCACACATCTCTTTTTTTTTTTTTTTTCTTTTTTTTTCTTTTTTTTTTTTTCAGGTAAAGAAATAGATTGGTTTCGATTCTGCGTACAAGTTTGTTTGTTTGTTTGTTTGTTTTGTTTTCGTTCCGGTCATTCTTAACCCCTTTTCACTCCCCTTTCCCCACCCTCCCCTGCCACTTACATCCCTCCCACCCAAATCCGCACGCTGACATTCGCATCGTCGTGTCACCGTGGTGCTCATTATTCCGTTCACAGCTAGCCCATTCCCGGTGCCGACGACAGAGAGTCTTTTCATCAGGTTCAGGGAAGCTATCTCTTCGTCCAGCGTTGATTGAGAAGGGTGGAGAGTGCCCATCGGTGAGGTGGGATCAAGGGTGGGTGGTGAAGTGGTGGTAGTGGTAAGGGAGAGGGGGGAAAGATTGTCATGTATCTATGTCGACGTGTGATTTATCACGTGCGCTGGAACCCGGTCATTGAGTCGATAAGGTTCCGTATGTCTTACTTTTCCCCTTTTGGTTGATCGATGAAGTGTTGTCTTGTATGTATGCTGGGTGTGTATAGTGCGTACAGAGTGTGCATGTGCTTGTGTGTGTGTGTGTGTGTGTGTGTGTGTGTGTGTGTGTGTTGTGTGTGTGTGTGTGTGTGTGTGCGTTTTTTAAATTTCAATAACAACTGATTAAAATGTATAATACGTGTATTCTTTGACTTTGCAAATGCTTTTGACATTATTACTTATTCTCTTCTCTCAAAGAAGCTTCCTGTTTATGGCCTTGCCAAAAGTACCATGCAATTTCTTTCTTCGTTCCTATCAGACAGACAACAAACAGTTCATACAAACGTTTCTAAATCTGATTTTATAACAGTAAAATATAGCGTACCCTAAAGGTCTGTTCTGGAACCTTTACTATTCTCTTTACATTAACGATTTATCCCTGACTGTAAAATCGGTTCGTGAATTATTGCAGATGACAATGCGATCCGTGTTAAGAACTCTTTCGTGACTGTTCTAACATTTAAACCTGCAAGATAATATGAACAAACTGATCCAATGGACAGAACTCAACCATGTCTGTCTAAACTGTCTTCAAACAAAATGCATGTGTGTGACAAAAAAGTCAAATAGTCAACTTCTTCTCTTTCTATCTTTATTTATGGAGTGCACATTGAGGAAGTTAGAAAACATAGATTTTGGGGAATATCAATGATAGGCCTAATAGTTTATCTTGGGCTGAACATGTTGTTCATCCGTCCAAACGAGAACCTCAAAAGGTATTTCACTTAAATGAAATCAAGCAATTTGAATGTCCATTCTCATAAACATTTTGTAAATGCACATCCAGTCTCACATAGATTACATGTCGACAATATGGGATTCTGCCGGTACATGTCTTAAAACCGCATAAAGCAAATTCATACAAATGTGCACTAAAACTGCTGCTTTTAAAAACCAGTTCATTGTCGTCTTATGATAAGAAAACTCTTGAGATTCTTCCACTTGATTTTAGACTGGAAAATAATAAAACAGTATTGATACGCAACGTAGGCTGGTTACTATGGTATCGTAACTGCAGGTATCAAGAAGTTTCCCATCATTGAAAACAAGTGTTTTTCATAAAATATCATCCCTCTTCCTAGAACAGATCTTTTAAATCAAATTTTATGTGGGATCCTCCTGAACAATTTACCTTTGTGTCTAAAACAG
>JAMYXO010006249.1:0-13970 GCA_033310375.1 Conus canariensis | reverse complement strand
ATGGTTTTTTTTAAAAAAATTTTTTTATTTCCAATTAAATTATTTTCTTATATTATTTAAACCATCCCCTTTTAAATATTTCAGGGACAACCCTTCGGGTTCTGTTCATATAATGTTTTTAAAAAAAAGATTTCTTTTTTTTTTTAAAAAAAATTAAAAAAAAATTTTAAAAAAAGGGTTTTTATAATAAAATTTCTGTTGGGCATCATTGTTTAAAAAATACCCCTCATTTTTTTCCCGGGCCCTTTTTGGTGGGTATATTAAAAATTTAACCCTTTTAAAAAAAACCAAAACCCAAAGGGGTTTATAATGGGGTTTTTAAAAAATTAAATTTTTGTGTTTTTGTTAATTTTTGGGAAATTTTTTTTTTCCCCCCCCCCCCCCAACAAAACCCCCCCAACCCCCCCCCTTTTCCACACAAAAAAAACAATTTTTAAAACAATGTTTTTTTTGAAAAAAAGGGATTTTAAAAAAATTGGATCAAATAGGGGGATTTTTTTGGGGGGGTCAAATTAAAAACAGTTACCCTCTTACATTTTTCCCCTTTAAAAGTACCTGGCCCTAACAAAGAAAAAAACGCTGGAAACTTTTTTTTTGGATTTTTCAAATGGAAAATAAGGGGTTCGATCCATTGAATTTTTTTTTGGTTTGTATTTGAAGAAAAGAGTTCAAAAAAATTATTTTATTTGGAAAATTTTTTTTTAAAAATTTGGGATTTTAAAAGAATTGTTTGTTTGTATTGGGGAAAAATTTTTTGAAATGAAAGTGGGGGTAGGGGGGGGGGTTTTTAAACAGGCCCGACTAGATTAGGGGGAAAAATTTTTTAATTTTGTTTTGGGTGGCAATGGGGAAAAGGTGGAAAAAACCAAAAATTTAAGCCACAATGCAAAAAAAAAAGGCCCCCACCATCCCCCCCCCAAAACCCCCCTTCAATCCTTGGGTCCAAAATTTTTAAAAAAAAAAAGGGGCCTTTTTTTGGGATTAATCCCTTTGGATTATTTGGTTTTATTTCAAAAGGGAAACCCCAAATTTAAGAAAAAATAATCCCCCTAAGTTCAGTTTTTAAAGCCAATCTTTACTTGCGGCAGAAAAAGCCGGCTAACGATCCCAATTTACTGGAAAAACTTTTTTTTATGGTTTTTTTTTAGTAAGTTTTCAAGGTGATCGGTTTTTTTTTTATCCATGTTTTATCTGACGGGGCCTGGTGGCCTGCTCCCCCACCACCACCGCCCTGTAATAGAACACCATGTTCTTTTTGCAAATCTAAAGGGTGTTTAAAACACTTGTAATTTGGACACCTTCTCTTAAACAGTGTTCTTTTCGTTCTGCTAGCGTCGTGTTTCATTAAAATTTTTTGGATAGTTTCTCTTATTTGCTCACTTTGGGTTCGAATTGTTTCGGTTATTAGCAACACTTCTAGTCTTGTGTTCTCTTGTTAAAGATCTTTTGTCTTTGTGTTTTTTTTCTTTAACATCTCCCCAAAGTTGTGGTCATCAGCCTCAACTAGTTTTCTTTTTTTTTTTTATTGCTCATTAGTTCACCAGTTTTGCTAAAATTGTTTTTTAAATTCCCTCTGATGCTTTAAAAAGCATGTCAAGGGCCGTTTTTTCTTCTAGGTGCGGGGGATGTGATTTTTTTAAGTTCTAAAAAAACGGGTTTTATTTTGTCTGTTTTGGGGGTTAAAATTTTTAAAAGGGGTTGTTTTGTATTTGGTTATTGTTGGGAGTTCTTGTAGTGTTTTTTTGAAGTTACAACTGCCTCAGCTAATTTTCGGGGTTTTGCAATGCCAAGGCGATTTTGATCGCTCACCTGACCCTTTGTCTAATTGTAGTCTTTGCAAAAATTTTGATGGGTCGGGTTTTAGTTTAAGCTGAACAATTGTCCTTGCTCTTTTTTTACAAACAAAGGGTCTCTTTTGTTTAAAAATCTTGGGTCTAAATTCGGGTTCTTGGCCTAAACTTTTAAAATTTTTTGACCTTTACTTCTTTTAAATTTCAGCCGCAATGATTGAATGGATTTTAAAAGGCGTCATTTAATCTGTCGTTCCAGGATAAAAAAAACATCATAATCTTCTTCTGCCATGTTTTTAAATAATTTAATTTTTATTTTGTTTTATAAAAAAATGTCAAAAGCATATGGGTCAATTCTTGCCGTAGAAAGAAAGGCCCTTTGGGGTGGGGGAAATAAACAGAATATTTGTTCCAAAAACCATCTACTTTGATTCGATCAAAATTTTACTTTAAAATTTCCCGCCTAGGGCAGTGAAGTGATTGTGCCGGGTCTGCACGGGTTACTTCAAAAAGAACTTGAATTCAGAACGACCAAAAAAGGAAATTGAAGAATTTGGGACGGGCAAACGTTTAGAAATTTTTTAAAACTTTAGGGGGGAAAGAAATTTTTCTTTACACAAAAGCAGACATTTTTTTTAAACTATTGGATTAAAGGGTAAGAAAATGAAAGGGCCGATCTTGCGTTTCAAGGAACGAAAATAACGAAAGCACTAAAACACAAAATGACGCCGAAGATGTAAAGACGGAAAAGTATAAACGAAAGTTTTGCTTATGGAAATGCTTTTCCATCCCCTTAGTTTTTGAGTTGTTAAAGCGCATCCCCATATTTAAAGGAGCATAAAAGACAGAGGTCATATGAACAAACTTTTAATGAATAAACTGTCTTAAATCGACAGACATGATTCCAAGTACAGCTTTTTCGAATCCGTTAGAGTTTGACATTGTTAGACCCTAATTTTCAGGCGTTTGAGCAAAATATCAGTCAAAATTAGAAATATATTGAAAGAGTGATTATATACAAATACCCAAAAACGGGGCGACAAAATAGGAACTTTGTTTGCGCCGCAGCAAGTCCCTTAAAGGTATTTTATTGCTGTGTGAAGATGGAACCATTCAAAAGACAAAGGAAAAGTTTATCAATCCCAAATAACGAAAGTCTGTTAAATTTGAGGGGTCCTAACCAAGTTAACGGTGGGGGTTTTAAATTATCTCATTTTGAGAAAAAAGAAAATTGTTTGGAGGCGGGAGGTGTGAAATCCCAAAAGTAGACCTTGTGTCTAAAAATCTACATCTTCACAGTGTTAGATTGTGAAAATTTTTAAAAACAAATACGGTTTATGGATTGACCTAAGGCAAAAGGAAAACAGTTGCTGGGGGTGGGAGAAAAAAGTTAAAAACTTTAAAAAACATTCAAAAATTTATAAAGAAAAGAGAGTGATAACCATTAATGTACATTTTTTTTTTTATAATGTTCGCAGCTGTATTAAGATAACAGATTAAAAGAATCCAAATAAATTATTTTTATTTAAAAAAAGCTGTCTGTTACACTTTTCCCAAAAAATGCCCAAGAAAAGATAGTGCTGCGTAGAAAAAAATTTCAGATTTAAACCAAAATTTTACAAAGCAACAAAAACTAAGCAGGACCTTTCAAAAATTTCAAAAAAAAAAACGAAGGGTTTTGCTGTTTTATGTGTTAATATGTTAATACTGGGCATCGGCGGTTAGTGTATCAGCGGGCAAGTGAGGTCTCTTAGAACAGCTAGGTGCGCCCGGCCCAGTTTACCTTAGGTGGTTTGTCTTTAACTCTTGGGCCTGTGTTCATTGGCTGTAAGTGCTGTCAGAAAAAAAAATAAAAGCTAAACCCCAAAAAGCACACAGCTATAGTTAAAACTAATAAAGCTAAACTTAGTTCCTTCACTGACAATAAATAAAGCACTTGCTGACTAAAAACATCACGGTGAAGAATTTAGTCGCCTACAGGCTGATTTTGAGGACTACAAAAGACAAAAGTTTGATCTTCAAAGAAAGGGCAAGGGCAACTTTTTCTCAACAACCAGACACCGACCAGATAAAAAAGGAATGTTTAAAAAAGTAAACGAAACATTAAACTCTGTTTTTAAACAGCTAAACATTAACAACCCCAAAGGGTGTTTATACTTTAGTTTATGAGTCAAGCACAAAAAGACCGTTGATATTGATTCTTTATTAAGTATTTTTTTTTTTTAATTTAATAAATTTTGAGTTAGAAAAGAAGCTCAACATGGATAAGATATATGAAGGGGTTTAGATGATTGTTTGAAGCAATGCTCGAGGAAGAGCGTTTGTCAAAAGCTTTAAATGAGGTCGTTTTAGAAGTTATTTTATCCAACAAACGTGCAGGCAAGCGTTGTACATGCTATTTCTCAAAATTCCAAGTAAACTAACAATAAACCCTCCAGTTAAGTAAGGTTAGTTTTTTAATGCTATATTAACAAAAACGAAGAAAATCTAGAAGTCTGGGTCTCAACTAAACAGCGACTATTCTTTCTATAATGACTTAACACCCGGTTGGGCAGATCAACTTCTTACACATTTTAATGAAGCCTCTGAAGCAGCTAAAATGAGAGGTCTGGTTGGTCAGAGGGTAAAGTCCTAGACATCAGATTAAGACAAGCTAAGTATGAGCCAATTGTAGGAAAGGCTTACATTCCACTGCCTCCAACATTAGTTGCAAAGAAAGCAGTTTTGAACATAAAAAATTCAGACGCCCAAATGTTTTATGTGGTGCGTTTCTTGCTAGGCTGCATCACGTTGCAAAAATGCAGAGAGAGTATCTAACTATTTACGTGGGCCAATGATCTTAACTTTAACGGCCTTGAATTTTCCCTATGGCTGTAGACAAAATTTGATCGTTTGAAAAAAAAAATTTCCACCAATAATGTTAATGTCTACACATGGTTGAAGAAACCCAACCTTCTGCCAATTAGAGTGTCAAAGACAGTCCAACAATAGGCGAACCAAAACCCGGAGTCATGTAGACTTACTCCTAATGCAAAGCTTAATGGGTTTCACTACAAATCTAATACGCAAAAATGAGTAGATTACTAGTGCATACTATACAAATCCAACATAGCAAACAAGAATTCTGTAGAAAATGTTTACAAGAATTCCCTCCTTCAAGCTGGGGAGCGAAATATTAAAACATTGTATTAGCCCAAATTGACTGTGATACAGAACTAAATTTCGCCGGGTGGCGTAAAGGGTTTTTTTTAAGAATGGAACCGGTTTGCAAACTAGTCTTGGGTTTTTACGCAGGGGGTTTTGAATCATCTTGTTCCTTATGAAAGGGCCAACCACAGAACTTCCTAAAACAGTTAATGAGTAAACATCAGTTTGTCATTTTGTTCTCATTGTTTGGTGGATGGCGGGCCATTCCAAAGCCAGAATTTTACAGAGGACCCAATGCTGCCAAATACTTCTTAAACGCAGCAGCAAGTGCGTAATGCCTGTTCTAATTTTTTAAACTTATCTGAATCATAATGGGCGCCCTGAAGACCAAAACAGTTGACTCAGCCACTCACTGTTGGATTTGTGGGGCGGCCTTGGTTGCCCACCGCAAGAGAACCCCAAACAGTTAAGAGACCATGATCACATTAGTGGAAATTTTTAGAGGAGCAGCACATAAAAAATTTGCAATCTTCAACTAAAGTTTGAACCAAAGACATGGAAGCTGCCTATATTCTTTCACAACTTGCGGGTTACGCTCTCATCTATAATGCAAGCAGTAACTAGCGACTTCGGGGGTGTCATGCTTGCACAGTCATCCAGAAAAGTACATGTGTTTCACTTTAAAAAAACATGTCTTTCTAGAATTTTATGCAACACATGTTGGGTTCATTAGAGTCATGGCTATGCCCTTAAAGTCTGCCCAATAACAGAAAATATTTTGAAATTTGTTAAAAAGGGGGTTTTTCCCCTTATGAGTACATGAAAAGTTGGGCAAAGGTTTAAACGAAGAAAAAACTTCCCCTAAAGGGGGCGTTTTTTTTTAGTTTTAGAGGAAAGGAATAGTGATTTGATTACAATGCTAAAAAGGGGGTGAAAAAATTTATTAAAAAAATTTGGGAGATACCCATGATTCCATTTAATGGGGGATATGTTTGTTGGCGGACGTTTTTTAAAAAATTATAGGAAGCCCTTTGCAAAAAAATTTAAAGTTGGATCCCCCCATTACTTTTTCTGCCCCCGGGATGAGTGGGCGCTTTTTAAAAATTTTACGGGAAAATAAAAATTGATTTATTGTTGATCCCAAAAGCTTAGATGTTTAAAAAAGGATTGCGGGGGGGAATAGTATGGGTGAATTTTATGTAAAGAAACAAAAAAATTTTTGGACAACTATGACCCAAAAAAAAGGGTTTAAAATTATTCATGTTTTTAGTGCAAAAAATCTGTATGGTGGGAAATTTGGGCAATACTTCCATTACAAACTTTAAAAGTAACAGGACTCAAAGACATTAAAAAAGTTTTTTAAAATGGTCCCTTATTAAAAGTGATGTAAAAAAAGGGTTTATTTAGAAGTTGATTTAAAATATCCTATGAATTCTTTGATTCCATAATGATTTTTTTAGCGAGAAAGTCAAAAAGGGGAAAAAAAGGGAACCCCCTTTTAAACTTGGGGCCTAATTTGGGAAAAAAAATTATGTTGCCATTACGGGTTTTTAAATTTTTTTTTAAAAAATGGTTTAAAAGTTGACAGTGTTATCGAAAATTTTTGCTTTTGAAAAAGAACAGTTCATAAAACCCAATACAAAATTTGAAGAACATGATTCAGAATAAATCCACAGATGTTTTCAGAAAAAGATTTTTCAAGTTAAAAAAAACAAAGCTTTTTTGGGAAAAGAAAAGGAAAAAATCCCAAAAGCTTTAAAGATTTAGTTTGGTCAAGAGAAACGTTGAAATTTAAAGTTAACTTCAAACCCAAATTAAATGGATTCGAAGATTTATGATAAAATTTTTTGGGGAATAATAAAAAAAAAAAAAAGAAAGTAAAATTGGAAAAGGGTTTTTTATTGGGTTTTTTTTTTTGAGCTGTCAAAGGGCTTTTGTTTAGAATTTCTTTACGACTATTTAAACCCCTTGTATTGAGTCCCAAAGTTTTTTACACAGATAAGATTTTTGTAATCGACCCCCTACTGAAGATATTAAAAGAAAGGGGAAAAATTTGAAAAAGGGCTTTGGGGGTGGTAGCCCAATTGATTTTTAAAAAGTTGTTTGATTCAATTTTAAAAAAAAGGTTTTTAAGGTAAGTGAAGGATGAATTATTGGGGGTTTTGATAAGGGGAGTTTGGGTTTTGAGGTCAAAATGTAAGTTTTTTTAAACCCAAAAAAAAGTTTTTTAAAAAAGAAAGGGAATTGAGTGTTGTGCAGTAAAGATAATGAAATATAAAAAAGATTTTTTGGGAAAAAAGATTTTTATGAAACGAAAAACTAGATTAATTTAATGAATTAAAAACGTTGTAACAAAGAAAGTTTTTGATAGAAAAAAAAAAGGGGTGTTTGTTAATATTTTTTTTCATATGAATTTGGGATTGGAAAATTGTATAATATATGGGTTATATTTTTCAGAAATGATTTTTAAAATTATATCAAATTTAGAAAATTTAAATATTATTTATTAATGAGATGTGCTTTAATTTTTTTTGTTTTTGAAATTTTCATGCCCCTTTCCCCTAAATAAAAATAAGTTTGGGGGTTTTTAAAGGTTTGTTGGGATTGTTTAGAGGGATTGTAATTTTTTCTAAAATTTTTTTTTAATTTTTAAAACTGATAAAAAAAATAAATTTGTTTAAAATTTTAAAAGATTTTTTTTGTTTCTCCCATTTTTTGAGTTATTTTAAAAAAATGTTTTTGGGGGAGTTTAAAACATTTTTTTAAGTTAAAAATATATAAAAATTAAACCCAAATTTTTCCCTTTACTGCTAAATGGCGTTTTTTTTTTTTTTAATATTTTTTAAATAAAATTTGAGGTTTTGTTAGTGGAATAATAAATTTTTAAATATTATTTAAATAGAAAGATTATAAAAAATATTTTGATTATTTTAAGGATTTTTCAATTCTTGTTGGGGGTTTTACGTAAGGATTTTTTTTATTTTGGCCCCCTTTTTAAATTTAAATTTAAAAATTAATTAAGCGAGGGTGTTTGGGGGGATTATCTGCGTTTTTTTTACAAAAAATTTTGGGAGGGGGGGTTTTTTTTGTGTCGTTTCTCGTAAAAAATTCAGGGGGGGATTCTTTTTAAATTTTTTTTTTATATGGAACAAAATGGATTTTTGTGATGGGGTGCCCCTTCGTTTCCCCCGGGAATTTGGTATTCTTTAAACCAAATGGTTTTTGGTTTGTTGATAAAGATTTCCCCCTTTAAAAACATTTATTGTTTGTTTTTGTTTGGGGTTGTAGGGTTTTTAAAAAATTTAAAATTTTATTTTTCATTGCGGCAAACTGAGGGCAGTCTTCTAACCCATTCTGTGTTGCGAGAATTTTTCAATCAGCTCTCTGTGATACTGGTAGGAGAAAAGTTTTCAGATAACTGTTTGTTAAAGTTTTCAACCAAACCCTTGATCTGTAAACACCGGAAATTGCCTTTTTAATGGTAACTCATGTTTTAACAATAAATTGATTCACTTGACCTTTAAATTCTTTTCCATCATCGACTTGAATCATGCGGGGATAAGTTAAGGGTCCTCGTTGATATATCAGTTGTATACGACAGCAAAGCAAAAAAAGCACTCTTTTGTGTTAAGGGTTTCCCGCATTTTGTATCTTGAAGCTATGTCAATGACTGTAAGTGCGTACTTAAATCTTTTTCGTCTAATCTTTATCATGGGGTAAATATAGAAGATCCATTTGTGGGTGTCGTTTGGAGTTATATTCACAAAGTGTGGTCTTTGTATTGTTTAGGCGCTGGTAGATAAATTTCCCAAAAACGCTTGTTTAGATAACCTTTCTTTTGCTGTTTGTTAAAATGACTCAGCTGCTTGGCTTAGCTTTTTAATTGCTGTTATTCCCTTCAATATCCTTTTGGCAAATAATAGATCTTGTTCATTTTTATTCAGCCAAATTTGTGCAACAAAATACACACGGTCATGCCAAAAGGGCAATAAACAATATTTTTTGCATCTTTTGTTTTTCTGAGGGTGTGATAGTAATCGCAAATTTTGGTGGGGCAATGTTCAACTTGTTTGCCTGTTACTAAAAATATTCTTTTATTGCTTGGTAACATCTTTAAATGTGTAAGCTGCATGTCCTGTTTTTATTCTTGTTAATAAAATCTAACTGTTTCATTCTTTTGTTTTTCATTGTCTTGTGCAGCAGCTAGTTGCTCCATAGCTTTGTTATGTCTTTTTCTTTTCTTTTTAATTTTGTAGTTTATTTAAATGCGTAATTACTTCGCTAAAAGCAAGGCATTAACCACAGCGCCACCAATCATCATTACGAGTGAAGCCATTTTTATAAATGTTTTTTTTTAAATTTTACATATTGATACTGTCTGGAATTATTCCTTGCTTAACTAAAAAATCTTTCGTAGCAAATGAAGCTGTAATAACAGCAATCAGCTTTGCTGTTCTTCAAAGTTAGTTTCCCAAGATCTGCTGGTTTTATTTTTAAAGGCTTTTACCAAGATTGTGTACCCTAATTAGCCTCCAATAACACAGAATGGTATACAGGTTAGTAATGTTTTTTCGGTGCTCTTTTTTAAAATAAAATAAAATTTATTCATTAATAAAACATGAACTGCGATGATTTACTTCCTGAACTTACAAATGATCAAGTTGATACAAGCTTTTTATGCGCAAAAGGAAAGGGGTGTATTCTTTGGCGGCTGTGGAAAAACAAAACAGTACTTGGGGAAAAGAATTCAGCATAGAACAGATTCAACAAATGTACGAAAAACATTTTTTAAGTATCAAAGGTATGAAGCGCAACTGGGGTCAAAAATGGTAAAAAGTGTTGGGAAACGGTTTTAGTTTGTACACTAAATAGTTAGTAGAAATTTTCTCCCATTGATTTGAACAAGATTTTATGTATGATTTAACGCAGGATCCGTTTTAACAAAGTCATTAGAGTCTCTAGGATGTGATCTATATTACGATTTGGAACATTGTTTCCCCTTAATCATGGGATTAAAATTCTTTTAATTTATAGAATTTTTTTTCCCTTCAAAAAGACCGAGCCAGAAAAAATCAGCAGCAAAACATTGATGGGGGAAAGTGACCAGTAAAAAGCTCCTCATCCTGGGGCGTGTTGCAGCAGGGAAAAAAATTAGAGAGTGGAACAAACAAAAAAAATTAATGTTGCAATCAAAGAAAAACTCATAATGAAAACATAACACGCCAAGCCAACAGTTGTTTCAATGCCAGCTGAAAAAACACAAGTTGATTCAAGGGCCTTAACAACCCAAATACAGAAGCCAAACAAAAAAGCATGCCAGAACCCAACAACAAAAGATCATTTTTGATCCATTTCAGATGGAAAAATATTTCAAGAACTTAATAAATAATTATAAGTGACTTGATAAGAACTTAATAACGACTTGATGCGAATTGAAAAAAACTTAAATAAGAACTTAATGACGACTTGATAAGAAAATTAATGACGACTTGATAAAAACTTAATGACGACTTGATGACGACTTGTTTAAGAACTTGAATAAGTACTTGAATAAGAACTTGTTAAGAACTTGATGTTGACTTGTTAAGAACTTGAATAAAAACTTGTTAAGAACTTAATAAGAACGTGATGCTGACTTGAATAAAGAACCTAGAACGACTTAATGACGATTTTTTTTTTCACATTAATTGTTACATTCTTTTCTGGGGAGACAACTCCTTCTGCCTTTATGTAGTATCTAGGTCAGACATGTCTGCCACGGCTTACTCAACTGCACAATAGCCGAGTCGAAGCGCCGCACTGTTTGCTGGTTCGTGTCAAGTTACACATAAGGGCGCCGGGCCGCCCACGCGGCATTGTATAAATTTAGCCGGCTAAATTCCCCACAGGCGTCGTTAGTACAGGCGTTAGACGTCATTGTATAAATTTAGGCGGCTAAATTCCCCACCTCAAAATAATCTTTTCCCAATTTTATGTATTAAAAGCAGCATTTTTATATTTAAATCTAAAAGCATTTAAAACAAATATTTATTAAAAAGTAGTGACTAAAAGTAAGGTAAGATGCACTTTGTTATTTAGCTTTTGGTGTTGTTTTAACAACTTTAAAAACAACTTTACTCTAGGCAAATAAAAACAACTTTACAAGTAGACACCATGTAATTGTAAAGCGTTTGTTTGTGTACAGTATATATATAAATCTTGAAGTTAACAACATTGGGGATATGCCTGCAGTAGTTTTAAATACTTGGTTGTCATGGCATTGAAAAGTCTAAATTTGCCTCTTCCCTGCCCTCAAGTGATCCTTCCTACTTTCGTATTGGGTCACTGGCGCGGCTATAAACGCCCGTAAACCCAGAATTGGTCACTGGCGCGGCTATAAACGCCGTAAACCTAAAATGGTCGCCCTGGTGCGGCTATGGGAAGGACCACTAAAATGGGGGTGAGGGGATTGCCCAAATTAGACAAATAGAAAGCAGGCAACAAAGTATAAAAGTATACTACTGTTGGAGGCATATTCTCAAAACCCTTCACATCTGGCCGTGTTATATGTGACCCTCTGGTCTGGCTTGGGGCCCTAGGGCGCCATAGGGTCTCAGTGAGATCCAGAGGTGATCAGTAATGCGGCCAGATGTGAAGAGTTTTGCAGAAATTTTATTTCACATTTGATGAATGTATGCGTGAAAATGATGTTTATTGATCAAGAAAAACGAAGCAAAATTAAAATCTCAAAGTTTTCTAAATTAGTGTTAAAAACAGATAATCCTACACATTATGTATGTTTGTAAAGTGTTTACTATTAGAGAACTATAAAATAGGCATTCTGGGTAACTATAAAATGGGCATTCTGGGAAACCCGCGGCCCCAGAATGCCTTTTTTTATATTCTCTAAACCAAACCCATCCAGTGCCATCTCTAAAATTGCCGTTACTGACAATTCCTTTTAACAACCAAGGCCCAGGTGTGAAGGGAAAAGAAACTTAAATTGGAAAATTCCCACTCCCCACCTTCCGACCATGAAAAAAAAAAAAAGTAAAAGTGAAAAACTTTATTTAAGGGCTTTATAGACAGAGTGACAAATAAACAGTATGATAAACCCAATGTTTGTGTCTACGTCCCACTGCGGATGAGGCTAGAACGGTTTCAACAAAAAAAAATGAAACCAAAGTTTTAAATAAACATAAAAATAGACTGCCAAAGGCTATGAAATAAAAAACAATTGGCCAGAGACTGGCCAATTTTAGGGCCTTCTATGATGGGAAACCTAAGCGAAATTTTATGTTAATTTGGGGGCACCAGTATGCGACGAGTAACTCTGGCTGTGGTTTTTTTAGAAAAAAATTGGTGAGCATTATGAAAGCACTGATCTGCGCTTGTCTTTTAAAAAAACAGAAAAAAAAAAAAAAACAAAAAAAATCTGTCATCAGAGCAGTTTTTAATGCCAAAAGGGGGGAAAGAGGAGGACTAAAAAAAAAAAAAAAAAAAACCCCCCCCATTTATACTTTTCATTTCCTCATGACGTTTCACCTTCTGAGACGGCCTGCTGTCCCCAGTTTGAGGTTTTTCTCCTTTGGTCCCTCCGATGCCCTCAGGGTTTGCGTGTAAAAATTCCGTTCTTGTTTCAGACATTGTCGCTCTTCTAAGGGGGCGTCTTTTTCTTTCCTCAAAGTAACGTTTCTTCCAGTTCCCGAGCTGAATTGAAGTGTAATGGAAAGAAAAATGTACGTGGTTTTTCAGGTCATGAACCCAAAATGTAAAATTTAAAAAGTTTGCCCTTTCATGCAGCCCTCCTTCTAAAATTTGCGTTGGAAGTTTTTTCTGAAAAAGGCTCCGAAAGATGATTGAAAATTTTGATTTGATTTTCAAAATAAAAAAAAAAATATTAAAACACAAACCCAAAAACCCCCTTGAAGACATGAAAAAACAAGAGAAGAAAAAAGAAATTTAAAAACTACACAAATGTTTGGGAACCCCTTGTTAAAGTGCAGACAAAGACAAATGGAACATCTCACCACACAACACAACACAACACCACACAAAAACCCACACACCACACAGTAAATACATATTATGTGGCTATATGAAAGAACCTGTCATTTCCCCAATCTTTTCTCTTTTTCCTTTGTTTTTGTTACACAAACAACATACATGCACACGGTTGCCACACACGCACATTTCCCTCATACATGATTCCCCAAAATTCCCTTTTTTTTGCACACACACACAAATAGATTTCATGCACAACAAAGAATAACTCCTGATTATAAAACTTTTTTGGTGTCGTTTTAAAAATGAAAAATTAAGGCTAAAGTATCTATTTACACCTTTGGGCAGGTTTTTGTTTATTTGAATCGGAGAGTATTTCAAAAGGTTTTTATGGTGAAGTGTCTGATTGTAGTGCAATGTGTTTGCATTTTTTTTCCCCAAAAAAAACAAGTGGCAAAACATCTGCCAATATTTAGGGAAGCTACACCAGTGTCGTTTTTATTTTCCCCATGTTTTAATCTAAACAAGAGGGGAACTGTTTTTTTTCAATTTGTTTTTGAACATGATGCGGGGGGGTCGGTGAAAAAGGAAAGAATGGGTGGGTGTGTGTGGGGGTTTGGGGGGGTTTATTTGGGGTAGGGGGGTGGGGCCAGTGGAGAGAGAAGGGAAATTCCCCCTTAAATTTCTTTGTTCCCCCAGGTTTAAAACAAAGCCAATATGTTCAAGACAACTGTCTTTTCCTTGACTGGCCTTTATGTTTCAAAGGTTCCCTTTCTTTCACCTACCATAACTGTGGAGCTTTTTTTTATATTAAAACTTTCTCTTCAGTTTTGCACCTTCACTGCGTTATAAAAAATTTTGTTTGTTTCAAACCCCAAAAAGTAAAATTTTCATTTTGAAATTATCTGGGGAGCTGTCTTGTGGAAATGGTCAACTTTTGTTTTGGCTTTTTGGGGCTTCTTTGCTTGTGTCATCTGAAATGCTCAAAAATTTTTGTGCTCATTGCTTTTTCACTCTCTGTCCTGCTTACTGGTAATTGCTTGTTCACTG
>JAMYXO010006248.1:0-13973 GCA_033310375.1 Conus canariensis | reverse complement strand
CAGTAAAGTTTGCTCCTTTGTTTTGACAACCTTCATTTCAATATCTAGCTCTTCATCACTCCAATGAATGCATTTTTTTTTTCGGTGGTAGCGGCATCGTCCTAGTAGACCGAGTCACTGAAAGTCTATGGAGACGACATGGCGATTGATTTAGTAGTAGTAGTAGTAGTAGTGTAGGGACGTAATTAATACATAGGCTGTTAAGCCTTTCAATGTCCCCTCATGTTATTTTACTTTTATGACAGGGTTGAAACACATGCAATATAAACTTTCCTACTTATTCATCAAAGCTTCTAAACTGTACTTTAAATTTCAAGTCTTCGTCCAGCAAATTCTTAAAAACATTAGTATCATTAGCAAATTTAAGTGCAGTTGGCAAATTGTTCCAGTTAGCAATAACTCTGTTACTGAACGTGAATCTCCCCATATTAGTATGAAACTGCTTATCTTGCCTTCCGAATTTCTTGTTCTATCTGTTTCAGCAGCCTCAAAAAAATAGTCCCACTGTATGTCCGTTTGCTGGTGAAATATTTTGAACACTTCAATCAAATCCCCTCTAATATGTCTACCTTTTAAAGAGTGCAAATTTAAGTAATTTAATCTATCTGTATAAGACATGTTTGTACATTCTTGCAAGATTTTAGTAGCTCTTCTCTGTACTCTTTCGATTGCTAATGACTGTCTTTTCAAGTGTGGGTACCAGATTATATTGCCATATTCAAGATGCAGTCTAACCATAGCTTTATATAATTTTAAAAATGTTTCTTTATTTAGGTAAATAAAAGTTCTTTTTATTAATCCAATCATTTGGTTTGCTTTATTTATAAATACACTTTTGAATGTGAGTATCAAAAGGTAAATCTTTATCAAAGTTTACACCGGATTCTTTTCTTCCTCCCATTTCTGTACCAGCCTATTTCCACCATCCATTTTCATGTTGTATTCATGTTCTGGATTGTTTTGGCCAACATGCAAAACTTGACATCTTTCAACGTTAAAATACAGATTCCACTTGTCTGACCAGTTCTGGGGGCAATTTAAATTTTCTTGCAGACTATTATAGTTATCTGATTTGTCATATATTTTTGTATCGTCAGCAAAAATTTTACAATTAAACTATTTACCTCATCTGGAAGGTCATTTATAAAAATAGTAAACAGTACAGGTCCTAAAATGCTCCCTTGGGGAATACCACTCATAACATCTTTCTCTGTCGACATACAATTACCCACTCTTACTCTTTGTTTTCTATTTGACAAAAAATCTCCAGTCCAGTTTAGCAACTTACCTACTATACCATATGCTTCCATTTTTTTCCATAATCTCACATGCGTAACCGTATCAAAAGCTTTACGGAAATCAAGGTAAATTATATCAACAGAGTACTTATTCTCTAGCATGGTAACTAAATCTTCCATAACTTTAAGTAATTGTGATATATGCAAGACCTTTTTTTACGAAAGCCATGTTGGTATACTGCAAACAAATTATTCTCAGTGAAGTGAGATACTATGACATCTCTTATGATGGATTCTAGCACTTTGCATGCAATACAGGTTAAGCTTACCGGACGATAGTTGCCTGGCTCAGATTTTGACCCTTTTTTAAAAACAGCAGTAACTTCTGCCGATTTCCAGTTGAGGGGTAATTTTCCTGTCTCTAATGATTTATTATAAATCTTACTGAGCGGTACAGCTAACTCCTTACTTAATTCTTTTAGAACTTTAGGTACAGTATTAAATCAGGTCCCTGCGCTTTAGATTGATTCAATTCAAACAACTTTTTCTCTACTGCAGCTGAAGTAATTATTATATCTGTAACTGAAATTCTAGATTTACTCCATTCAGTAAGATCAGGTATGCTGTTTGTATCTTCATTAGCAAAGACACTTTGAAAAACTGTTACTCATTTAAAACTTCAGCTTTCTCCATATCTGACTTGGCCAACCCTCCTTTACCATCATTTAGAGTATTTACCCCTGTGTTTACTTTTGTACGTTCTTGCACATATTTCCAAAAACATTTGGGATTTTCTTTTTTACATTGTTCTGCTATTTTACGTTCATAAGCTTTTCTTGTTGATCTGATTTCATTTTTGCCCTTATTTCGCATTTTTGCATATTTACTGTATTTTTTCCCATCTTTCGTCAATAAATACCTTTGAAAAAGTCTATATTTTTTCTTAATCTTTTTAAGTACTTTATCATTCATCCAAAGTGGTTTACGCATTTTATTTTGGCTACATTTAGTCTTTAGAATACATTTGTCCATACATCTTACAACTTCACATTTTAAGACATTCCACATTTCCTCGACATCCTGATCATTTGTAAGCAAGTTGACACTCTCTGAAAGCATTTTCCTCATTTTTATATAGTCTCCTTTCTGTAAATCAAATTTGTACTTAGGGTTTTCTTTAGTCTTCTCTTTGGGAACATACAGTTCAAATGTTAAAATCAAGTGATCACTTTTACCCAAAGGGTCACATTCAATATCAGAGATCAAGGATTCTTCATTAACTAAAACTAAGTCATCAATTGTTGGCTTTTGTCCTTCCCGAACATGAGTTGGGCTAGTCACTTTCTTTCTGTATTAAAAAGGCATCTCTAAAGTTTTCAATAACATCATTACTTTTATCACCATTCCAAGTTCCATCCCATTTTACAGCAGGAAAATTAAAATCACCAAATATATCTACTCATTTTTTCTGCTTTTAGCAAGTTAAATAGCTCATTATTGTTTTCATCATTTGAGTTTGGGCTTCTGTATATATACACCCTACTAAATAATACTGTCTCATCATTACCACCCCTAACAGTACACCATAATTGCTCTTGAAATTTGTTATCAAACTCTACGCAAAGTTGTGCATTTAGCTCCTTTGCAAATGACATGGCTATACCCCTTTTAGGTTCCTTATTTAGAAACATATCAAAGCCAGGAATTTCAAATTCAACATCTTTTGCTGCATATAAAACATTTTTTGCTCTTACTTCCGTTAAGCCAATAATATCTGGCTTCTCCTCATTTATAAATAAATATTTATACGAATTAAAAACTCATCCTTTTTATTCAGAAGACTATCTACATTACTGTACAAAACTCACCTCCTCTATTTTGCTTTCAACTTCTTTCAGACTTTCTTTCTGTGTACCCTCTAATCTGTCCAGTCTATCATGAACAGAGGTCAACACTTTCAAAATACTGTCCAGTTTTGCCTCAAGTCTTGATCTGTGCCCTTTTTCTCCATTGTCATCCTCTCTACAGTCCTCACAAAACCATTGAATGAAGTTACCCCCATGTTTCAGACAGTTATACTGTGCTCCTGTCAACTCAGTGCATGTCTTGTGGCACCATTCTTTGCACCCATGGCACTCTATCACATCATCATTACCTTCTTCTATTGCATTCTCGCATTTCAAGCAAACCCACGGACTCCTCTGATCGAAACACTAACAGGGAACCATATCAGAGAAAAGGGGAATACTAGGAAGAACATGAGGAAATTAGAATGGAAACCCTTAGAAGAGAGAAGAGCTTTTATCAAACTTAATATCTTCTTCAAAGGCAGAGCTAAACTAACTGATATTCCAATGGAACAAGTAGTATTGAATAAAAGTAGCACCAGGAGTGGCGGTCAATGTTATACCATACAGTAAATTGTAAGGGTTTTTTTTTTATTGAGTTAAAACAATAATGAAATTATATTTAGAGTAATATCAACACATTCTTCAAGTAAGAAATAAAGTAAAAAATATATGTAGGCCTAACACTATTATAATATATATATATATATATATATATTAATATATATATATATATATATATATATATATATATAATATTATACACACACATACATACAAAGCAGTGTTCATAAATAACATTGAAAGTAAATTGGTGAAGTAAGATACAATTGTGTAAATATTCTATATATAGAAAGTTATAATCATGTTTTAAAATAAGCAGTTCAGTGGAAATCCCAGAAGTTGGCCGACTTAGTAGAAAAGATACTGGAGCTAGTAGAGGGACTTTACAAGGAAATCAGGAGAAGCCTGCTTGGTTTAGGGGACTATGTAAAGGAGAAAGAGTACCAGGCCTTTTCGATGGAGAACAGTAGGTGTAGTATGTCAGATGAAAGACGAGAGAGACATTTTTGGCGCTACAAGCAGACCAAAAAAGAAGTTGATGCACGGGTCACAAGAACAAAAGATGGACATGTTGCCATAACACCAAGACATGGAGGGAAGAAGCCACACCAGAAAAAACGCAAACGTGCAGAGAGGACCACTTACATCCCAAAATGCAGAAGAAAGTTACCATCCGTTCCGTCTTAAATGACCTGACTTGTTATTATCTTCATATATGTGTGCATATAGAATATTTACACAATTGTATCTTACTTCACCAATTTACTTTCAATGTTATTTATGAACACTGCTACAAGTATGTATATATATAGAATAGTATTAGGCCTACATATATTTTTTACTTTATTTCTTACTTAAAGAATGTATTAATATTAATTACTCTAAATATTATTTCATTATTGTTTTAACTCAATAAAAAAAAACCTTACAATTTACATGTATAGTTTCTTTTGGTGTAAAGTTTACATGAGTAAGTTTGGAGGGTACGGCCTATAATAAAACTTCTTGGGTTCTGGTAACCTGACCCTACCTAGAAAAACACCCCCGACCCTAGCATGTGTTTCATTTTTTTTTGCAAGTATCAATAAAAAAAAAATTAGCAAACAAATCAACTTTAAAACCTCAGTTTTAACAAATGAACTTATTTTGCGAGAAAAGTTAATATATTTTAAGTCAGGTTCGCCTGGATTTGCTTGGGTTCGCCTGGGTTCACCAGGGTTCTCTATAACAACATACCCGTTTTTGAACTGCCACCCTTTCAGGTATCAGGTATCAGGTATGGGCCCTAAGCCTCGCGGCTTATTATGGGCTCCCTCACTTGCTTCCAGTCGTTGGCAAATGTGGTCTATTTTGTGCACCAATGTGTGCTTGAAAAAAATTTGTCTATTTTGCCTTTGAAATCATCCAAGCTGGTACTCAGGACTATATCATCACTAAGCCTATTCCAGTCTTGAAAGACTCTTCTAGAGAAATGCTACTTTCTACAATCTTTTATTCCATTTAATTTTTTTAACTTAAAGGTGTGTCCACGTGTTCTGTTACCTTTATTAAAGGTCACTAATTCGTTTATGTCAATATTGTCCTTTCCCTTGATAAGTCTGTACATCTGAATCAGGTCCCCTCTTCTTCGTCGGTAACTTAGTGAAAACAAATTCAAGTGTTTCAGTCTGTCTTCATATGTTAAGTCCTTTATGTATGACACTAGTCTTGTCGCTCTTCTCTGTACTGCCTCTAGGGTTGTTATATGTTTCTTTAACCATGGTGCCCAGATTATTTGTGCATATTCCAGTATTGGTCTGACCAATGTTGCATATAATGTTCTAAACATATCCTCATCCATATGAAAAAAGATCTTATTAGTCCAATCATCATGTTTGCTTTTTGGGCAATGTTTTGTATATGGGTATCAAACTTTAAGTCCGAATTGAATTTCCGCTAGCAGAAGACGTTTTCCTAGATGTTTTCATTGCCAAATCATGAATGGGGATAAAAAGTACTCACCTTTTTGTAAGTATTTCCAGTGTAAATGTGGAGAAGTGAAGATACAATTTTTTTCAGCCATTATTGCAAGAGAAATCACTCTTAAACAAACGAATGACGTCAAACGCTCTTCAATCATAAAGATCAGATTGCAGATCCAAAATAGAATATGTTTCCATGGAAGATAGGTAAATATAAGTTGTATCGAATTCGAAACAAGCAAACATTTAAGTCGTTTTTTAGTTTGAACATAAATCATGCATCAATAACGAAAACATCAACGAAAAAGAGAAATCAATTATTTGGGAATATAAATTGTTACAGTTGCTAAGGTTTAGTTGCTACGATGATTTGCTTGCTTACATTTTGTTCTAGGAACGAAGGCAAGCAAATCATCGGAAACTTGATTAAGTTTCGTTTAATAGTTGTTGGTTAGGATTAGATTATTATACTGAGTTTATCGATAGTTTGTTATAGTATTATTTTTGCTTCGATATCATGTTGGTAGGATGATGTTGTAGAGTTGGTCGTTAGATTTGTTTCAAGTTCAAGTTCAAGTTCAAAATAGGGGCGATGAAATATTTTCATCATAGCCGTTCAGCTTTGTATTCCCCTTCATTGTCGTATATTGTTTTTGGTCAGGTCTTAAGCGAGCCCAGTTTTTTTTTTTTTTTTTTTTTTTGTGGGGGGGGGGGGGGGGGGGGGTTGAGGGCATTTATTGTTATTTTTTCAATTTTAACCATCAAAAACGTACCTAATATCTGTAAATGTGTGATGTTTATCGATAAGATTTTTAAATGAAGAGAACTATAAAACAGGCATTCTGGCTCACCCACCTCCGCCAGCTCCAACCGGCTAAAGCCGGTTTCGCTGTTGCTCCGCCGGGTTACCCAGAATGCCTGTTTTATAGTTCTCTAATAGTAAACACTTTACAAACATACATAATGTGTAGGATTATCTGTTTTTAACACTAATTTAGAAAACTTTTCAGATTTTAATTTTTGCTTAATCCTTTGTTTTTCTTGATCGTTTTCAATAACATCATTTTCACGCATACATTCATCAAATGCGTCTCTGTCTTTCATGTGGAATAAAACTACAGTCTTTAATTGCTCTCTAAAGTCTTTTAAAACTGAGTTATATTTTTGACATAAAATCCACACACTTATCCTAGCATGTCTTCCACTGAAAGCCAGTTTTGACAAAGCGTTTCTTTTTTTGACTATATCCTTTTCTGCTGAACAATCATCTATAATAAATAATGTCTGAGTTCCTTCAAACTGTCTATAAAAGTGTTCTAAACACTCACTCAGTTTATTGCTAGGATCAACTAAATAGATTTCATCATCTGTCCATATAAACCTTCTGTCGTGATATGCTTTGTTCCACTTTAATGTTGGACAGAAAATTACTATATGATCAAAATTATAACGATAAACTGTTTGTAATAGGTCGAGGACAAATATTGTTTTTCCACAGCCAGTCTGTCCACAAATCAATGAACAATGAGGGGTTTTTGTCATAAAGTTTAACATCGGCATTGACACCATAGTTTTATAACAGAATTTAATTTACACCAGTTAGTGTTGTTATCATACTCTCTGTCAAAACTTGTTCAGTATAATAAAACCCTATAAGGCCCAAATGTGTAAGATTAATCCAGTTCAGTTCTGTAAGATCGTTTCTATTTAGACTAATATCAATTTTGTTGCTTGTTGTTATGACCTTAATATCCTCGCCATTGTAAAGAACGACGACAGTAACTTTAAGTTTGTCAACGTCTAAGTTTTGCCAGCTAATAAGAATTCCTTCCATAAGGTTGTCACTGACACCCACAGCTCCATTTCTTGCCTCATCTTTTAAGACAGAAATTTTAAATATCATTGTGAACGTGTCTCCTAATTTTGTGCGTGGAATGAACTGTAATTTTGTAGAAGCTTTCTTTAAAACCGATTCTCTTCTGTGGAGGATGTACTGTTTGTCCCCAAACGGCTTTATTTCGATCTCTCTCCGACTGTTGTCCTCTGGCATAAGACTTACATGTAAAGGGCCAGAGTTCAATGCTTTTCTGAAACTTTTTTGACGGTCAAAAAATGTAAATGGGCTTAAGAATTCAAATTTTATGTCCCATTCTAAATATGGTTCTAAGTGCCATTTGTTGTCAGTTTTTCGAACTATTTTATATTCATACTGACCTGTATTATTTGCTTCTAGATTGCGTAGTTGTTCTAGTTTAGGAAACCTTTTGTTGTCGCCAACCTCTTTGCGCTTATAATAACCATCTTTAGTGTACTCAAAACCATACAAAGTGCCTATCTCACCGTTTTGTTCAAAGTCCTCAACGTCTGCAAGGTCTTTTAATTCTAAAGTTACACACCTCTCAGGCGCTAATGTAACTCCTGATTCTTCTGGTCCCCGTGACATTTTTTAAAACAACGTATTATTTTATTTCTAAAACAATGTGCAGGTTATCACATTTTACGACTTTCCCTGTTTTATCTGTGATCTTTATATTAAATGATCTGACCCTCCCACAAGCTAATCTTTTAAACTGTAAATTAGGAAATTGTATAATTTCATAATCGCAATATGCAGCTTTTCCTGATGGAAGAGCTCTTAAAACAGTTGAGGGCCTTCCATCATATAAGTTTTCATCAGTGCTCAGCTCGTCCAAATGAACATAGAGTAATGAATGTAATGCAAGATCGAGCGGATATTCTCCCTCATAAGTAGTTTTGTCTGATGTAACTCTAAAACTATGAATGCCTCGATTGTCAGTTGCAAAGCCTAACATTTTAGCTAGCTCTCCATCAAAATAGTAACCTACTTCTTCTTCAGGTTTGAATGCTAACATTATTTTCAAATTTGCATTGTTAAGTTTGAGAGTAATGTCGAAGTTACTCATTGCTTCTTTTAGCGAGCAAAACCCGTAATAACCATCAGGTATGGTTAACTGGCTAACTAAGTTTCCTCTATTATCATATTTTTTAATCTTATTATTTTCCTTGGATTCAGTTATATTAAACCATACGACTTTGTAGAATATTTCATGGAGTGCAACCCTTTGGGTTCCGCATTCATTATCAATAGCATATTCTAAAAACGAAGGACTGTCTTGAGTTGTTATTGTTACAAACATTTTTAAAACAATTTAAAAATGAGTGCATTCAAATATACTAATGCAAAATATTCTGTTGGGCCGCACTACAGTCCTAAAGATATAACAACTGATACCCTCGACATTTCTGTGACTCAGTCTGACACCTTTCAAGTAAAGGTTAGTACTCCATTGAACAGATATCTTAACCCTCCTATTAAAAACGACTACATCGCGAAAGTGTGGTTCAGTCATCCGATGCAGTTTTATCAGAACCAGTTAAACTTTGCTGTGTTTTGCGCATCAACTGGGTGTGGAGTGTCGTATGCTGATCATTTAAATCATCCTGATCCTTTGGTGAGGTCAGTGTATAGATTTCATTTTTATTACACCTTCAGACGTGTTTTGTCTGAACTGCAATCACCATTACCAAATGACAAAACGTTTAATCCATTTAGCAACAGAATAGATTACAAGGCTTTTGAAAGGATCTGTAACGAATTTGATATTGACCCAAAGACAGACTTTAGACAAAAGTTGGATCTTAATCATGGTTTAGGCACCCTTTATTTTTGGGGCGTGCACAGAAAGTATAACTATGATTGGAATCCTCCTTACACATCTTTCTCTTCAGGCACAACTGTTCACCTCGGGTCCATAGAGCAAGAGCATAAAACAGCGTGGACAACATTTATTTTAGACACTTCTAAGGGCCTAACTAGAGCGGGAATAGAACGAATAAACGACTCCATTCGTACTTATGTTTGGTGTTTGCTAGGTTCGCAAGCACAGGCAAGATCTAACATAACTGATCCTTCTACTGGCTTTGATGCACAAAAACAGTACTTGGCAAATTTAGAGGACGCCATTAATTCTGCAATTGATTTGCCTTCAAGTATTAAAAGGTACCAAAATGTTTTACAATTTGCAAGATCGAAAGTAGACTTTGCTGTCGGCACTGGTTTATACATGCTGCCTTCTGACCTCAGACTTCAGATAGGAACAATAATAAACTATAATAATGAAATCCTTGTTGCAGGAAATGAACAGAAGGTTGGACAAAACGACATAAATTCTGAGCCAGTAATATTACAAACAATAAAAAAACAAGATGGCCCCCCAAGAATAAGTCATCCAATCCCCGTGGCCCAAAGCCCAAAGGCCATTGAAGACGCGCGTGATGTCCATGAATATGAAAAGACAGCACTTGCTTTTGGATTAACTGCTCTAGGATTACTTGGCCTTTATCTTACTAAAGAGTAACCCAACTATTAAGACAACTAATGTCCATAAGTGCTCAGCCATAAAGCCAACTACTTTACTTGCAGTAGACAAAAGCCAGCTAACGATCCCCCCTATTATACCAGGCAAAGAATCTATTGCCTTACTGGCTAATTTTTTTAGTAAGTTTGCAAGGTGATCGAGTTGTTTTTTTACCCATGATTTATCTGATGACGGAGTTGGCGGGCCTGGCGGCACTGCTCCCCCACCACCGCCGCCTGTAATAGCCATCACCAGTGTACTTATTGCAAATCCTAAGGCTGTTATAACACTTGCTAATGTGACACCTTGCTCTCTAAACAGTGTTCTTATTCGTTCTGCTAACGTTGTGTCTTCATATAAAATTCTTTGGATAGTTTCTCTTATTCTGCTCACTTGAGTTCTTAATTGTTCTCGGTTAGTAGACAACACTTCTAGTCTTGCTGATCTCTCTTGTTCAAGATCTTTTAGTCTTTGTGTTATTCTTTCTTTAACACCAGGCCCTAAGTTGTGGTCATCAGCCTCAACTAGTTTTTCTTTTTCTCTTTTTATATGCTCATCTAGTTCACCCAGTTTTGCTAAATTGTTTGTTAATTCGCCTCTGATGCTTCTCAAAGCATGATTAAGGGCCGTTATTTCTCTCATAGGTAGCGGCGGATCGTGCATAGTTTTCAATGCTGTTTCTTCTGAAAAACTGGTTTCTGCTTCTATTGCTTGTATTATTTCGTCTGCTGTTTGATTTAAATCTTTAAGTTCTGTGTTTTGCATTCGGTTATCTGTTGGGAGTTCTTGTAGTGTGTTTTGAAGTTTAGCAACTGCCTCACTGTCTAATCTTCGCGGTTTAGCAATGCCAAGGCGATTTTGATCGCTAACACTGAGCCTTTGTCTAATTGTACTCTTTGCTAAAAACTTTGATGGGTCTGGTTTAGATGTAAGCTGTACAGGTTGTCCTTGCTCGTTTTTAAAAAACAAATGGTCATCTTTTGTTTCAAAATCATTAGGGTCTATAAATTCGGGAGGTTCTTGGCCTAAACTTTGATAAAATGATTTGACCTTACTTTCTGTTAATTCACGCCGCAATGATTGTAATGGATGGGCCAAAGGAGTCATTTCACTCATGTCGTCTCCAGGATCAAAAACATCATAATCTTCTTCACCTTCAATGCCTGCCATGGTTTTAATAATTAACTTTTTATTTTGTTTTATAAAAAAATGTCACAAGCATATGGCTCAATTCTTGACCCGCATAGAAGACTGAAAGAGCCCTTTGGCGTGAAGGGAAATAAACAGAATATTATTGTTCCAAATAATCCATCTACTATTGATTCAGATCAAATTCTTACTGTTAAATTTCCAGACCTAGGAGCAGATGAAGTGATTGTGCCGGGATCTGCACGGCTTACTTTCAAAATAGAACTCGAATCAGCAACAGACCCAAACAGGACAGTTGTACAGAATTTGGGACGGGCAATCGTTAAGAAAATTTCTATAAAACTTGAGGGGCAAGAAATATTTTCTTTACACAATGCAGACATATTTCTAATCTATTGTGATCTATGGCTAACCGCGAATGAAAGGGCTGACCTCGCGTTTCAAGGAATCGAAAGTGATGAAGCACTAAAACACAGAATAGACGCCGAAGATGCTAAAGACGGTAACAAGCCCGAAGCTGTAAATTTTGCGTATGGAAATCGCTTTTCCATCCCCTTGGATTTTGAGTTATTAAGCGCGCATGCGCCATACTTTCAAGGAGCATTAAAAGACAGATTGTCATATGAACTAACTTTTAATGAATACAAACGTGTCATTAAATCTACAGACACTGATTCTAAGTACAGCATTTTCGACATCTCGTTAGAGTTTGACATTGTTAGCAACCCTAACTTAGCAAGGCTGATTGAGCAACAATATCAGTCACGATTAGCAATATTTTACGAAAGAGTGATTCATCATACTACATATCCTAAACGCAGGGCAGACACTATATGGAATTTTAGTTTTAGTGCCGCAGCAAGATCCCTTAAAGGTATTTTATTGCTGTGTGAAGATGAAGAACCATACCAAAGACAAAGTGAAAAGTTTATCAATCCTAAAATCACGAAAGTACAATGTTCAATTGAGGGTAGTCCTAACCAAGTCTACGGTAGCGGGCTTAAAACTTATCATCATTTTGATGAAATAAGAAAATATTTTGGAGGCGGGAGGTGTAGAAATCCAACAGTAGACCTTGTGTCTAAAGATCTACACCTTCACAATGTTAGACTTGATGATTATTTAACAACGAAATACGGTTTATGGATTGACCTAAGGTCGACAGAGGATAATCAGTTGCATGGAAGTGGGAGAACAGTTAAAGACGTAATAAACATTCAAATTGATAAAGAAAAAGAGAGTGATAAACCACTTAATGTATATTTGTTTTTAATATATGATGCGCAGCTGAATATTCAAGATAACAGATTAAAAGATATCCAATACTAAATTATTTTTATTTTTAAAAAAAGCATGTCTGTTCAGGTTTATCCAAAAGTGCCCAAAGAAGAGAACTCTGTTGCTGTAGACATAAAAACATTCAGATTAACAAACATAACACAAATGCAAACCCAACTAGAGCAGGACCTTTCAAAATACAGTAAAACCAAACGAAGGTATTCTGCTGTCTTTAATACTGTTACATATGTTAATACTGGAGCATCGATCACTAGTGCTTTAACAGCAGGAACAAGTGTAGGTCTCTTAGCAACAGGCATAGGTGCACCGGCAGCTTTACCTCTAGGCGGTTTGTCTTTAACTCTTGGCCTGTGTTCATTGGCTGTAAGTGCTGTCAGCAAAAAAATAAAAACTAAACTCCAAAAGCACACAGCTATGGTTCAACTAATAACAGCTAAACTTAGTTCCTTCAAACTGACAATAAATAAAGCACTTGCCGACTCGAACATCACGGATGAAGAATTTAGTCGCCTACAGGCTGATTTTGAGGACTACAAAAGACAAAAGTTTGATCTTCAAAGAAAGGCAAGGGCAACTTTTTCTCAACAACCAGACACCGACCAGATAAAAAAGGAATGCTTAAAAAAAGTAAACGAAACATTAAACTCTGTTCTAAACAGCTCACATTAACAACCCCAAAGGGCGTTTATACTTTAGTTTATGAGTCCAAGCACAAAAAGACCGTTGATATTGATTCTGATTAAGACGACTTTGGAGTCGATGTATTTTTTTTAATTTAAATAAATATGTTGAGTTAGAAAAGAAACTCAGCATGGATAAGATATATGAAGGTTCAGATGAATTGTTTGAAGCAATGTTCGAGGAAGAGCGTTTGTCAAAAGCTTTAAATGAGGTCGTTTTAGAAGTTATTGATCCAACAAACGTGGAGGCAAGCGTTGTACATGCTATTTCTCAAGTTCCAAGTAAACTAACAATAAACCCTCCAGTTAAAGTAAGGGTAGTTGTTTTAATCGACTATATAACAATAAACGAAGAAAATCTAGAAGTCTGGGTCTCAACTAAACAGCAGACTATTCTTTCTTATAATGATTTAACACCCGGTTGGGCAGATCAACTTCTTACACAGTTTAATGAAGCCTCTGAAGCAGCTAAAATGAGAGGCTCTGGTTGGTCAGAGGGTGAAGTCCTAGACATCAGATTAAGACAGGCTAAGTATGAGCCAATTGTAGGCAAGTCTTACATTCCACTGCCTCCAACATTAGTTGCAAAGAGAGCAGTTCTGAACATAAAAAATTCAGACGACAAATGTTTCATGTGGTGCGTTCTTGCTAGGCTGCATCACGTTGCCAAAAATGCAGAGAGAGTATCTAACTATTTACAGTGGGCTAAGGATCTTAACTTTAACGGTCTTGAATTTCCTATGGCTGTAGACAAAATTGATCAGTTTGAAGAACAGAATCCCCCAATAACTGTTAATATCTACACATGGTCTGAAGAAACCAACCTTCTGCCCATTAGAGTGTCTAAGAACAGCCC
>JAMYXO010006247.1:0-12500 GCA_033310375.1 Conus canariensis | reverse complement strand
ATACATATCATACCGCGCAAGTCAATTCATTTAACTAGCTTAGCACATAATTTATGGTCTTAACATATCATTTCGCATTCTAAATGCCTTATACAAATACAAAGCGAACTGTTTAATTGTGTTTTCATTCAATGATGCCATTAACATAATCAGTGTGAAGAAACAAGGTTTTCTTAAGTACTTAGATGGGATTAATTGCTGTCGAACAGCTTGTAGTTTAGAACAAGTGAGAACAAAATGAATTTCATTTTCATCATCTTCGTAACAGAGTGGACATGTAAAATTACGATCATTCAAAGGCCTGTAACGGTTAGAATGTACACAGATATCCGATACACCAAACCTGAATTTTGTGACAATATATTTAATATGTCTGTTAATCTGCATTGATAAGTACCTTGGAATACAATGTGAAGGATTTAACAATCTGTAAATATCAAACCGGTGACTGTCTTCAACATGGGAATTCCATCTTTGCCAGTTACAATCGATTAACCTTTGCCGAAACACGCGAATAAAACTATGTATGTCATCTACACCCTGATTCTCCCACACAACACCAAAACCAAATTCGTACAGTTTCAACCTAACTTTAGTAGCCCAATTACTCTTACCCCTAGCGTCTAGCTGAACTAACATTTTGTACGCTTTGTGAGGTAATCTTTCTGGGGGCATTCGAGTTACCTTAAGCCAGTAACGAATACATCTAACCACCGAAAGTAAATGAATTGGATATCTGTTAGTCTCCCCATAGACCAGGTCATTTGGTGTTTGTAGTGAAACACCGAGAAACTTTTTTAATGCGTACAAATGAATCTTTTCAATTTGTATAGAGGCAACTTCGAGGCCCCATAACTCAGCCCCGTACTGTACCATTGGTTGAATCTGAGAATCGAATAACAATAAAAACAATGTCAAAGACTCATTA
Source organism: Conus canariensis (assembly GCA_033310375.1). Lineage (NCBI taxonomy): Eukaryota > Metazoa > Mollusca > Gastropoda > Neogastropoda > Conidae > Conus > Conus canariensis. The sequence continues at coordinate 11,572 of JAMYXO010006247.1, read as the reverse complement.
TCGAGCATACGCAGTTTCTTTAGGATACAAAGTAAACATTGTTTAGCTCTGCTTATAAGGTCATTGCAGGCAAATCTGAAACTTAAACGGGTTGAGAAAATGTATACCCAAGTACTTATAAGCGTTCACCACTGGCATAGCAATTCCATTATACATCCATTTTTCCCGTGCAGCAAGATATCCACCTTTCCTAAACACTATAATATTACTTTTTGCCATGTTTACCTTCAACTGGAGAGATTCAGTAGCTCTTTCTAAACTATTTAACTGATTTTGCAGACCAACTATTGTTTCTGATATCAATACAACGTCATCAGCTAACAGGAGAATAAATATCTCCAAAGCATCATTTAAAAAGTGAGCTCCGTGCCTACCGTTATGTATTACTTCTAAAGTTAATTCGTTAATAAATAGAGAAAAAAGAACGGGACTACAGACATCCCCTTGTTTGACTCCCAATGTGCAGTTTATGTAGTCTGTTAGGGATGATCCGCATCTCACTCTCGCCTTCACAGAATTATACATGCTCAAAATACATCTATATAATTTACCTCGGATTCCATGCTTCCTCAGGATTGGCCATAATATACTTCTGTTGACAGAGTCAAACGCTTTTTCAAAATCAATAAAAGCTACATATAATTTTCGGTTTAGACAGAACTGTTTTTGAACAAAGGCCATCAAAGTAAACATGTGATCTATAGTTGAATAATTCCGTTTAAATCCAGCTTGATATTCGCCTGTAATATTGTTCTCTTCGACCCATTCCTGAAGTCTTCTGTTAATGATAGCACTATATAATTTACTACTAATGTTACACAGCGAAATTCCTCTATAGTTGTTTGGGTTGTTAGCGTCACCTTTTTTATATAATGGGAGAACAATCGATTCAGCCCAACTTTCAGGAAACACACCTTTATCAAATAGAGTATTCATAAATTTTGCTAAAAAGTTCATCACCAAATCAGATTTACAAGCAGTTTTAATTATTTCACTAATGATCCCATCTGGGCCTGCAGCTTTTCGATTCCTCAATTTACGTAAGGCCAAAATGATTTCTTCTTTCGATATAGGGCGGTTTATATTATTATAATTATCATCATCTTCATCACTTCCGTCTACCTGCCCTACACCACTATCAGTACTATCATTTCTTTCAAGCAGTTCCTTAAAATGATGAAACCAATTGTCCAAACTAATATCATTTTGAGGCTGGGTTCTTTTTTTCTGAATTTTCCGCATTGTTTCCCAAAACTCTTTCTGGCTACTAACAGAGGAAACTAATTTCTCTACCATTGTTCTGTTAAATACCTTTTGTTTTTTCTTCAAAAGATGTTTATAGTCGCGTCTGGCATTACAGTATTCAACATGATCAGGTACAGATAAAGTTCGACGATATTTAGTTAACAATTTACGTGCATTTCTTTTACTTAAAAGACATTCTTTATCATACCAATCATCGCCAGCTTCTTTCGCATTTACCTTAATCTTCCTCTTCATACAGTCAGCGGCAACTTTTAAACAATCGTTAAAAACATGTAAAGCTTCATTTATATTAACTTCAATGAGACTGACTGCCATGTGCATCCTTTGTTGAAATTCTGGTGAATCCATTGCATTACACAACAAGTCAACATAAGCTTCATTCCAAACATACTTTTCAAGCCAACTAATAGCATCACTTTCTCTTACATTGTCCAGGTTTTCGCTGTGAAAGCTAGTGCGCAGAACCAAAGGCATGTGATCAGAATCAATCCGTTCATCTACACATAACTTACAATCATTAAAGTATGTTGCAAACATATCACGCGACATTAAAAAATAATCATTCACACTATTACCACTTTCAGAAATGTATGTGTAGCAACCTTTGAGGTCGCCCTTACACAAACCATTCAAAATGCACAGATCAAATGCAGTGCACATATTTAGCAACATCTTACCATAATTATTTAACACATTGTCTTCTGAATTCCTGCTCACATGCGATGGGCCACTCAAACATTGATTTTCAAAAGGGAAAACACTTTCTTCTAAATCTTGAGAAATATTGGAAATACGACCATTCATATCACCACTTAGCAAAATATAAACATCACCAATAGAGAGCAAGCAGTCACATACAAAGTCTTCAAGTAAAGCAATACCATTATCAGAATCAACAAAACGATAGTATGGTGAACCCTCTGGTGGTACATATGCACATACATACAAAACATCTTTTATTGTACCCAACATACATTTATCAACAACAAAAGCGCAAAAAGTATCAGACTTAATTCCCAGTGACTTAATGAGTGAACAAAACTCTTTTTTAACAAGACATATTAACCCCCCAGATCGCCTTCCACGAGTAGTCAGTTTCATAGCTGGTTTACAAAATTTTTCAAAACCAGCAAACACAGACGATTGGAAATCTTCCATAAAGGTTTCAGCCAGGCATATAAAATCAAAAGAACTAACAAACGAAACAAAATCTTTATCATGCAATTTAGAGGATAAACCGTTTATATTCCAGTGAAGAAAGGAGAAGTTTTTTGTGTTATTTACAGAAAAAGGAACAATGGACACATTACTACCACCTAGATCAGGTAACACGGTACACACATCTTCGGAAAACGTGTTAGACGGGTGAGACAGGTTTTGTGGCACACATTCATTTGTAACAACATTTACATTTTCAACCTGGGCAACGGCTGAACTAAAGTTAGAGTGCACTGCGTTGTGAACTGGCTCATGAACAGCACGTGCTGACAGAGTGTCAACTTCGCCGCACTGTGACAACAAAACCGGTGTCGTCCCAAAGTTTGTTCTTTTCACTGGTACGGTAAAATTGAAATCATCTAGACAAACTGTGGGCCGGCCGCCTCCCTATTTCATTTCAACTAGCCTGTCAGCATTGTCCACAGTGAATTTCTTCCCGTCAATGAGGAGATGGTTAAACACCATTGAGGCTCTCTTGCCCTCCCCCTAGCTGTCTTCAGATGTGGAGTTAAACGTCTCCTAATCTCTCGAACTTGAGCAGAGAAGTCCTCCCCAACGAAAAGCTTTGTCCCGCGCAACTTGCTCTTAGCCTTTAACACAGCAATCTTCTGTTTATAGAAGACGCACCTGGCGATCACTGGTGAGTCAGGCTTGGAGCTGATTCGATGAACCCTATCGAACTGAAAGTCCTCAGCAAGTTCTAACTTATCTGTGATTAGGTCCTTCACCATATCTTCACAGTCCGCCGGAGTCTCGTTGTTCTTCCGTGGCAGGCCGTAGAAGATGAGGTTATTGCGCTTGGACCGTCCCTCAAGGTCATCCGTTTTCCTCTCCAGGACGTCCAGCTTTCTCGTCAGGTCCTCGTTCGTCCTCTGCAACTCGTCGTTTTGCTGACGTAGACCCGTGACCTCACCTCTCAGTGCCTTCAGCTCTTCTTGCATGGCCCCGTACTCCTCCTGTAGGACGTGGAGGTCTTCCTTCATCTCACCAAAGCGGACGTCCATCTTCGAGCTCAAGTCCTGGATCATGCCCACCACGTCAGACAAAGTGGGCTCATTCACTGGTTCACTGGAGACTCTTCGTGAAGTGACGTCCGCTCGCTCCATACTGCTTCTGGAACTGCCCGATTTCAATCGTGTCTGTCTCGAGCTGTCCTTGCTTTGCGAGGAGTTAGGGCCTGGGTTAGTCTCCACGTCGCCACAGCGGAGCAGAAGACTCCCCCAGAACAAATACGAGAGGAGCAATCCTAGTACTACACCGTCCGCTCTCCGTCGCAGTTTCAGCATGGCGATGTAGCTGTTCTTCTTCTCCCTCGCCCGCTTCAACATGAAGGCCAGGTACACTGTATGAAAGCGTCCACAACAAGCCCTGAAATATGTTGCAGATGAAGGCATTGTCTCTTGCAAACTCTCTTGCCACTTCTCGACAGGTAAATCGCAATGTTGTGCTTGCAATCGGGGGTTAATTATCAGAGCCCCAAATCGCGGCCTCACACGATGATACACATGTCACGCCCCCCGAGAGAGAGAGAGAGAGAGAGAGAGAGAGAGAGAGAGAGAGTTACATTCCTTTTGTAAAAAAATTAACCAACAAACTGCTAAGGATGATAATTAGACAATTATAATGCATCAATAATGTCAACATTTGTACTTTCTTTTACATTTACATGATGTGGTTATAAGGCAAAACGAGAACGAACAATCAGTTATCAGTAAGCAGCAATAAATTCATAGCATCAATAATCATAACACTTATTTTTCATGATGTGTGCGTGTGCGTGTGCGCGTGCAAGTGCGCATGCGCACGCGCGTGCGCGCGCGCGTGTGTGTGTGTGTGTGTGTGTGTGTGTGTGTGTGAGAGAGAGAGAGAGAGAGAGAGAGAGAGAGAGAGAGAGAGAGATGCCATTATTATTTACCTTCCCCTTCCATCTTTTTTGTTTTCTTCTTGACCATTCATACACTACCCAGAGAGAGAGAGATTATAATTCCATTTTTCTATCCAAAATATCACATGCTAAACATTACTATCAATTTGAATAAAGAGCAATACATCAATATGATCAACAGTAATCCGGACACACATTTATCACCTTGCAGTTGCAGTGCTCGAAGAAATCAAAGTATTAAGACATCAATTAGTGACAATGCACCAATAAAACCAGCGACCACAACACTCATCCATCATGATATAATTTCAATCATTAATAAAACCGATAGTAACCATATCTCTCATTTATCATTATCTGGTTTTGAAAACATCAGTGGAAAGGAAACGGCGTATCAGTTTAATATGCAGCAAAACAGAGGGTGTGCCCTGGTATATGTATTTTGTCCCTAATAGCATTGGTCTGCTGTGAAATGTGTAATTAGTTTTTCCCTGATGGATTCTGTAATTTGAATACATCGGAAATATAGTGGAAGTGAATTCCAAACCACGCTACCTGAGTAAGATAAGCTTGATTTAAATAGATGTATTCTAGGTGTGGGAACCTGGAATTTGGTTGAATCCCTAGGGTTTATGCTAAATTTGGACTGAAGAGTTTGTGGTGCTAAACCCGATGCAATTTTTTGCATTAGCAGACATTTGTTGACAGCAAACATTTCTTGTATAATCCCCTTCACTAAGACTAGATGATTTTAATAGGACTGCTTTAAGTGCTCTTTTGTAGACACTCTTAAGAGGTTTCATGGCATTAGCACTAGCAGAATCAAATAGTGTTGAACAATAACTGATTGAAGAGAGAACATGTGCGTGTAGGAACAATTTCCTGGCATGAAGGTTTAAGAAATGCTTAATCTTGCACAGCTGATATGTTTGTCTGGATATTGATTTACATAAATTGCGAAGGTGACAAGACCAAGAAAGATTATTATCAACATATACGCCTAGAACTCGATGGCTGTCCACCACTTCAATTTCCTGGTCATTGATAAAAACAGATGGGGGCTGTGTGGTTATGTTTTGTCTTCTCTGCCTTGTTGTTATCAGCATTAGTTTTGTTTTGTTAGGATTCAGTGACATGTGATTTACATTGCACCAATTACTTAAGATATCAGCATTCTTCTGTAATGAAGTGAAAACAGCTTCCAAGCTGGAGCTACTTGTATGGACAGTGGTATCATCACAAAAGAGTTCACATGAATCCTCAATATAAAGAGGGAGATCATTTATATAAACTGAGAACAGCAACGGACCTAACACAGAACCCTGGGGTACGCCATGTTGGATAGGTAGCTTCTCTGATAATTCGTTGTTGACACAAACGATTTGTTGACGATCTTCTAGGAATGATGTTATCAGTTGGAAGGTATTTCCTGTTATACCATATGACAAAAGCTTCCTGCATAACAATTTGTGGTCAATTACATCAAAAGCCTTTGCAAAATCAACAAACAGTGTGCCACAATATTTATTCTCATTAACACTGGCTAGCCATTGATCTACTAGGTTTGTAAGCGCTGTATGACAAGAATGATTTTTCCTGAATCCTGATTGATTTTTATTTAGTAGGTTGGAGGAGTCAAAATGGTGGCAAAGATGTTTATTTATGTGTTTTTCCAAGGGCTTGGACAGAACTGGCAAAATGGATATAGGTCTGTAGTTCGATGGTTCAGATTTGTCTCCAGATTTGAAAATGGGTATTACTTTTGCAACTTTGAACTGAGCGGGAAAGTGACATTTATCAATGCATAAATTGTAAATGTAGGTAAGAGTTTCACATATAACAGGTGCTGATAGTTTCAGTATTTTTCCATCAATCCCGTCAAGTCCGCGGCTTCCTGTCTGCTTTAACTGGCATAAAGCTTGGCAAACATCACTAACTGTCATAGGCGGAACTGGTGTTGCTGGACGAACGTTCATAGCATTGCAATTTTTTTTTTATTTTTGTAATTCATTTGAGTCAGTATTCTTTTCTTTGACAATGTGTTCTGCAACTGTTGTAAAGTGTTGGTTGAGTTCATTTGGTGTTATGCTGGTAATGGGACTTGTCTTTAACTGTGAAGTTTTATTCGTAAGTTTATTTATTGCTTGCCATATGGACTTCGAATTTTTTTTTTTGTTAGCTACAAGTTCACGAAAAAATTTCATTTTTGCTGTCCGTTTGAGTGAATTGACTTTATTACGTTGCCTTTTAAATCCATCCGACTTCCCTTCTGCTTCAAGCAGATCGTCGCGTAAGAAACAAGCAGCTTGTATTTCATCAGTCATCCACTTTGGTTGTACACTATGTTTAACTCGACGCGTTTTGAATGGCGCATGCTTGTCATAAACAGAATTAAACGTGTGTAGCCGGTACTCAAGCGCTTTCTCTGGATCAGTGTAATTATAAACATTTATAAAGGGGGAATTCATGAGGTCAGTGAGAAAGGTATCTTCGTGGAAGTGTCCAAAAGATCTGTAAGTGATGTGTTTGTGGCCAGTTTTAGGAATTTTGATTCCACTTCTTTTCCACGTAATGCATACTGGAAAGTGGTCGCTGCATCCATTCAAAGGCACACATTTCTCAATGACGTTTTGTGGTTCAGAAAGATAGATGTGGTCAATTAATGTTTTGCTAGTGAGTGTTACTCTGGTTGGCATGTCTATAATTTGGGATAAGTTGTATGAGGTAGTCCTATCTGACCATGATGTTTGGCACTTCAATAGATCAATGTTGAAATCACCTGAAAGTATTAATTCTGTGGCATCAAGCGATGCTGCATCCATCATGGCCGTAAACTTGTCCAGCCAGCCAGCATTTTCCGCTGGGTTTCGATATACAAATCCTATTTTGATGGGTTTTGTTCTCTTCAACTTGATTACTAACCAAACTGCTTCAATTCCAAAACTTTCAAGATCATACAAACGTTGGGCATTTAATGTTTCATGAACGTAAAGTAATATGCCTGTAGATTTGGATTCGGTGGGATCTTTGCGTACAATATTGTAGCCAGAGATTAAGACAGTGGCATCAGGGACAATATCTGAAAGTCTTGATTCAGTGAAGCCAAATATATGAAAGGGTTTGTCTTGATTATACAGTATAGTGGGTACCTCCTGTAACTTGTTTTGTATACGGTTTATATTAAGATGTCCAATACGTAGTCCGTCTTCCTGTGGCCACTTTGAAGATGATTGCATCATTTGTGCAACTAAAACAAATATAGCAAGGATACACTTGAATACAAACTCAATGTGTCCGTATGGTATACACACACAACAACTATCTTCAATTCAAAAGGATAATGAATATGAGAAACAAGCAAGTCAAAACTACAAATAAGTGTGATACAACACACTTACACACCAAATCCAACAATGCTCAATGAAAAAGGATAATGAAAAAGCACAAAAGTTAAATTCACAAAGTTACGTAACACGCTGTCACCGAAGCTTTATCCACACCACAGGAGGTTTCTGAGCGTGCTCACACACCATTCAGGTACAATAAAACTATGATATAAAAGTCTTGCTTTCTTCAGAAATGCTAATAATGTAGTTCGCAACCTCTTTTTCTTTTCAGCTTATCAGATGGTCGGCAGATTCGGAATTACACAGTCCAGATTGGCAGATGCATATAGTTCAAACTCTGCACTTTCCACACGAGTGTATATATATATATATATATTATATATTTAGCACACACGCACACGCACGCACGCGCGCGCGCGCGCACACACACACACACACACACACACACACACACACACACACACACACACACACGCACGCACACACACACACACTGATTCAAGTCTAGAACTGGCCATAGTTTGGTGGCATTGGCATGAAGTGTGGCCACTGCCGAAAGGCAGGTGGGAAGCTACGAGGAAAAGAAGGGAAGAACATAGAAGGATACATTGGCGGTGGCATCATGGGTGGTGGTTGTGGAGGCGAAGTGTAGGTCTCTCTACTACCATACGCATTAGTTCCCCCCGTGGTAGTGGGCTTACTGTCCGGTCGTCGGAGTGGGTCGGTGGGGTTTAGAGTGGTGGTAGGGAGGGAAGGAAAGACTTCCGAGTAGTGTGGGTCGGCCGGAGAATGAGGAAGAGTGGGAGGGTTCTGGGGGGGGGGGGGAGGGGGGTTGAGAGGACTGTGATGTGTGATTGTTTGTTGGTAACATGCGTGGAGTAGGTGAATGGACGGGAGGAGGAACGGAGCGGTGATGCAAGAAGGGGGAAGTGGAGAGACGTCCAGTGGGGCGAGGCCTGTGGTCACTGCCCCTCTTTGTGCCCATGCTGTCTGCCTGTTTCCTAGCAAACAGATTTTCAGCAAGGCGTGCTGTCCCTTTCCTCGTTGGCAGAATGGCATTTTGGTACAATGCCATTCTGGGTGCACCACTGCTGGTGGTGAAGACAGCAGTGTGGTCCCTGTAGTGCACACCCATGCCGTCACACACCTGCTGCAGGTTCCTGTTGCTGTGATGAATGACTGGATTGAAGGGGTGTCGTCCTCTGGCAGGCATGATAGCAGAAGCTAGCAGTGACGCTTTGGGAAAGACCCTCCGGCACTGGGAAAGAAGGTCTTTCCACTTGTCACTGCTGATGGCACTGTCTGCTGAGGCCTGGACTTGTGCACAGTCGTGGATCCCAACATGAACTGCAGCCAGTCTCACGGTAGTTGAGGGTGTCTGGCCACTGAGCCACTCAGTCAGCTGGGTCACTGTCAGGTCACTGACACACACTTTTTGGGGCTTGCTGTTGGGAGGTGAGGATCGGGAGGGATCCACCCCTTTCACTACATCATCCCCCAGCAGAATGGTAGTGGTGTCCTTAGTGACACTGACATGTTGGAGAGGGTTGGGGGTGGTGTCCTTAGTGACACTGACATGTTGGAGAGGGTTGGGGTGGTGTCCTTAGTGACACTGACATGTTGAAGAGGGGTGGGGGTGGAGGTCTGCTGACTGAGGGACTCAGACACTGCTGTGGAGTCTGCTTTGCCTGCGCTGTGTGCACTGTCAGCATTGCTCTCTGTGGCAGCGGCATTCGGCGGGGTGGGCAATATGGGAGATGATGATTTGGGGGTGGATGATTTGGGGAGGGTGGTTGGAGGATGTAGTCTTGGAGGGAAGTTTGTGATTTGAGGAGCGGGGAAGAGGTTTTTGTGTGTTTTGGGCTTGTAAGTGCAGTAACTGAGTGGTGATGGCATCTATGTCAATCTTAAATGTGTGTCTTGCTTCTTGCAGTGCTGCACGAAGGGCTGAAACTTCAGCTTGTAGGGATTGTGTTGTTTGTAAAAACTCTGCCTTGGACACACAGTCATCATGGCAGCAGCACACATCTGGCATGTTCCCTGGCTTTGAAGTTTGGTCACCCTCTTTGTCACTGGAAACGCTTTCAGTGTCTGTGGCGGTGTCTCTGCTAACGCTTTCAGTAACTGCCGTGAGAGTGGTGTCTTGTTTGGGAGAGGGGAGGGGCATGACTGAGTCAGGTGGGGCAGGGGTTACAGTGGAGGATGGTGAGGAGGGGGGTGAATTATCAGTAGAAATGGGGGACTGTGAAGCCTGTGCACTAACGCCGACTGGAACGGTGACGGAAGATGGGCTCAATGAAGGGGCAGTGGAGGGAGGAGGTTCTGTCACTGGGTGAGAAGAGCAGGCCTTAGCTGGTGAAGGGGGCGGGGAGTGGAGGGGGGATGCTGAGTGTTGGCAGGATGGAGCGGTCAAAGGGCGGTCTGTACCTCCTTCTTCCTCTTCACTGCTTTCTGTCCGTGTAATTGGCGGGATAGGCACACAGCGCGTGTCTTCTTTCACGGTCCCACCAGTGCTGGTCTCACCCACTGCACACCCCCCAGCGTCTTTCGCGCCGGCCGTCGCTGCTTCCATGTCTGGCACGCACATGTGTGTGATGGAGAGTGGGTCAGAGCACGCAGTCACATCCAGTGTGTGTACAATAGTACGCAGCCTGTCGAACTCCTCATCGACCCACTGTAGACATGCTTTGCCTTGTATAAGAATGGTACCCGTTGTATAATATACATGTATCTTAAGAATCTTGACTTCCTCTGATCTCATCTCTATAGTAGATTGGCAGAGGTCAGAGGGAATTGGAGAGATGGTAGTAAAGTCTTCAGAGCAGTCATATTCTTTGTGTTGTGCACGGTAATTTTTCCATGTGCATTTCACTCCTGTAGGTATGTATTTCCCCATGTACTTGTGATGTAGTGCAAACCTCCAATGGGGCATACATTGTTTAACACATGTAACTGTTTTCTGTATTGGATCAAGCGTATCCGTTATCTGCTCGAGGTTACCCCCGCACACGAATATACCGGTGTCTTTGGCCATGGATGGAGTAGTTGGGCCCCATGGCTGGCATCATGGGTGGTGTAACCTACAGCCGACACATCTAACTAGGCCCTACAGCTCCTGCATGCCGCCGGCCGGCACGCACCACGCCATGGCCGGCCTACGGCTGTCGGTTGGATTTTTTTTTTTTTTTTTCCTAATTACACCACAAAAACGATCAGATGGGTCAGCACTACATTGTGGCCTACATCACATTATCACAGTATTTTTTCGAAATTCGATTTACGTTCTTAACACTTACTTGAGTAAAGAAATCAGTATTTTTCCTGGACTGACAAAGACAACACGTCATGCCGCGCGCGCGCGGCTGAAGAGAGAGAGAGAGAGAGAGAGAGAGAGAGAGAGAGAGAGAGAGAGAGAGAGAGAGAGAGAGAGAGAGAGAAGACAAGACAAGACAAGACAAAATTCTTTATTTACGAGGATAATAGATAAGCACTGACGTGCTTTTTTACATCCAGTCCTCGCCCTGAGTAGGGACTACAACATGCAGTGAAATCAATTAATGTAAGAAAGCAAAGAAGCAAGCAAAGCGGTCATGTAATCATAGAGGAACAGCAAATGAAAATAGGAGAGAAATGAAAACAAAACAAAACAAAAATAAGAATAATAATAAACAGAAAAGAAATAATAATAATAATAATAATAATAAAATAAAAATAAAAATGAGAATAACAATAATGAAGAGGAAGGAGAGAGTGGGGGTAGGGAGTGAGGTGGGCTGGGGGAACATATGTAAATTATGTACTACAACGTACAAGATTGGCTTGTATGAAAACAGACAGTGAAGTGAATATGACAAAA
>JAMYXO010006246.1:0-10000 GCA_033310375.1 Conus canariensis | reverse complement strand
GTAGTCGTCGTAACACCCCCCTCCACCCCCCACCCCCACCCCGCCCAACACACACACACACACACACACACACAACACACACACACACACACACACACACCTCCTTTTTCTAAAGTTACAAACTTTTTTTTCGCTACAATCAGTTCATATCTCAAAAGAACTCACCACAGACCATTTAATTAACAGCACAGTCAGTAGTCCACCACAGTCACTCATGCACACACTTACCGCGCGCGCGCACACACACACACACACACACACACACACACACACACGCACACACGCAGGCCTGTGCCCACGCACCCATGCACACGAATATACATACACACGTGTACACCACAGACATATAATTATACTGTAACCTGTCAGAATTCACAGGTTACTAAGGTTTTAAGCAATTTTAGTATGTTTAAAAAAAATAAATAAATAAATAAAATAAAAACCTTCATTAGTGATTGTATTATTTTGAGGTGAAGACATCTACTGCTTTCCACTAGTATTGTTGTTCTATATGTCTTGTTATTTAGCCGATTTTAGTATTAAGACACTTTTTTATTTTTACCTGTTGGCCACTTCCTGTTGCCTGGTCTCTTCCTGTGAATGTGTTGAGCCAGACAGACAGGTTGTGGAGACGCAGGTTGTGGAGCTTGGGGGTGCTAATCCAGGTTAGTTACTCTAAGTATTAAAAATATGCTTCTAAAAGATACCAACTGATTCTGTTCCCTTAGAATTGCCGTATATTTTCTATGCTGTCAGCTGGATGGCATTGATTTTTGGTGGATTTTATTATAAGAATTGCACTGGGCTTTAGCTGTTTTACTTTCAGTTGCTAGAATTTTAGGCCCACATGTTGAATTAAGTTTAAACCTAACTGTATTATTCGAAGGTGAGTTCAGGTTATTATTCACTGTTGCTTTAGAATGTGGTTCACACCACATTGTTTCAGAAACATTTTTGAGAGATTGTGTTTTAGACCACATGGTCCTAAATAAATCTCATTTTCCCCTGTCCTTTGCAGAAAATGTTAGTAGCACCACATGGTCCTAGACATACTTTTGTAAGAATGGAATCTTGGCCACATGGTCCCAAATGTGTCATCTCTTTGTTCTTGCAGTAAAATAGTGTTTGTCACATCACATGGTTTTAGTAGAAGAAATGTTTACATCACATGGCTCTTTGTGTTTTGATCATGGCACATGTGTTAAGTTTGTTGCATGGTTCTTTGTGGTTTAATCATGGCACATGTGTTAAGTTAGGAGAAGTTTTCCTTAAATTTCAGAGGATGTTGTATTTCAGAGGATGTTGTATTTTTGCCTTCTCAGTTGAAAAGAAAAAATACTTGCTTTTAAGGATTACTGTTATCCTAAAGATTATTTTATTAATGTCAATTTAGAGACTGATTTTAATCAAAATGGCTATGGTAGTATGAAACTGGTTTTATGGGAACATCTGTTGGAAACCTGGGAGAGGAATGATTGATCTGGCTTGCTGCCTAGTGGTTCAGTAGATAACTGATAAAGGATGTAAGCAGATTTGCCGCCATGGTCAGGTGGCCAATTGATAGCAAAAAGCTTTCAGTATATTGGCATGCAACTCACTGTATTCAGTTTAACACTGGATCGGATCAAAGTGTGTTTGGCATTACCATAACCAGGGTCAAGTGGATTTGAACTTGATAAGATCACTACTACTTTATTAGTGATGCATTGTGTGTTTCCCAGTTGAGATGTTTGCTGAAGGTCTTTGATGGCTTTTGGTTTGACCATTGTTATTATTTGTGTTTTTCGCACATAGTCCTGTGCAGATTTTTATGTTTTGTATTCTTTTGCAGTGCCCCTTTTGAGTTTTCCACTCCTTTCTTCTTCTCTCTGTCACAAACCCTACAAGTCTTTGTCATTAATCATCAGAAAATTGAGTCAGCCCATGTTTTAGGTTAATATTGTTGTTTGGGTTTTTGTCTATTTACAGAATTAATAAAAATTGGAAGAGTAATCGTACAGTCAGAGTTTTGGTTATTTGTGGTCTGGGTCTGTGCGTTTAGAAACCTGGGTTACAATACAGTGACAATAATGACACAATATCAGGTAGGAACTCCAAGGTCTCACCAGCCAGTGCACAGGACATTTAGTATGTCGCAGCCATGAGACATTCTTCTCGCATTCAGTCATCATTATTTTTTTTTTAAATCATCAGCTTTAAATCGTGCGAAGCGTGGTCTCCCAACTTAGCAGATGTGGCGTAGCGTATATGGACTGGTCCGCACGCAGTGAGACCTCCTTGTTGACACTCGAACTGCATTTAAAGTGTCGACAAACTGGTTGTGTCTGCGTTTGTTTGAGATCGTTCTCAGCACAGAACTCGAGACCGACAAATCCCGATCAGAGAAAGCGGTTAGGCCTAGGACCCCAATTGTCGTCTGCTCTTCTCCTACAACCGCCATTTGCAAACATTCCCACCGCCATTTGCTTCCATTCGCACTGATACTGTCGGTGATTTACGGCCTCTCTTCAGGTTACTGCTGGCTTTAACAAAAAGTCCACTGATAACTGGTTATTGTGCTAAAATATTCCAAACAAGCAGTTCGCAGACAATAAATGGCGTGCACGTCGTAGTCATTCAAAACAACTGGCAAACGGACTAGCACGCACATTGTAGTAATCAACACCCTGTTTTCATCATGGCACGTTGTTTGTGCTCTCTCTCTCTCTCTCTCTCTCTCTCTCTCTCTCTCTCCAACATTACATGTAAACACAGAGCACGACTACTCTCTCTCTCTCTCTCTCTCTCTCTCTTCTCATTTCACTGCATGTTGTAGTCCCAACTCAAGGCGAGGACTGGATGTAAAAAAGTACGTCAGTGCTTATCTATTATCCTCGTAAATAAAAAAAAAATTGTCTTGTCTTCTCTCTCTCTCTCTCTCTCTCTCTCTCTCTCTCTCTCTCTCTCTCTCTCTCTCTCTCATATCATCATCATCGTCATCATCATCAGTACTGTATAGACCTTTAATGCTGTGCAGTTTGTTTGTACCCATCGACTTTAAAACGTGTGCATGTCTGTGTTTGTACTGTTTCTCGTCAACCGGTGTTGTCTCTTAATTCAAGAACAGTCAAACGGTTTTTTTCTTTCTGACGCTGCTAACGAGAGTTAAATATGCGCCATGTTTGGATGGGGTGAGGGGCAGAGGTTGAAGAGGATAATAATATGGCGGATAGAAGGTAGGGAGGAGGGTGGAAGGGGCGAAGGTCACGACAGGGTAAAGGGGAGGTTGCAGGTACTGTATGAGCGTGCGTGAGGTAAGTTTGCGTTTCAGGTGTACGGGAGATAACCCTTTCTGGGAAATGACAGTTTGACTTGAAAGAGTTAGCGTCCTTAACAATATTCATTCTGAGTTAGCGTTCTTAACAATATCCATTCTACGTAAATTTGTATTGCACACACACACACACACACACACACACACACACACACACACACACACACACTTCTGTCTTTATAGAATTACATATTATATGTGTAAACTGTCTATATCTTACAACCAAAGACAGGATGATCATCCATTTTTTTTTTCTTAACAGATACATTCAGATTACATGATAAAACAACATAAAGTATGGATAAAAGTATTTCTTATAATGTTAGGGGGGAAAGGCAGATAAACTGTACCAACAAATGAATTTTAAAAAAAAAAGGACAATAAAACAAGAAGAATAACAACACTAGCAAAAACCACACACACACACACACAACACACACACATACACACACAGAGGTCAAGTTAACAGGATACACAAATACATACCAACAGACAGACAAACAGGTAGACAGAAAAGCAGACTGTTGCCAAATCGATGAAAAGGCAGATACATGAAGAGATTGTGTCTGGTCAGTTGAGGGACATCGGCTCGAAGCAAATGAAGGTTGGGTTACACCACCAGAAGAGGAGCTAAAGTAAAAGGATTGTATAAGTATACTGAGGCCTCAACTCTATTGTCCATGTGACGAGATGGATGAGTTGTAGGTGGGTCCTCTAGGGGAAGGACTGGGGATAATTTCTCAATGAGAATTATCTTAACATTTCACCAACACCCTCTCTCTTACTAGTGGTGGAAGGAGCAACTTTCTGGTACTAGTCATCAAAGAAATTTTTGTTTTATACCGGGACTTGGTAAAATACTGAACAGTGGCTCTGAGATAATTTCCTTAGGCCTGTACTCTTACAAGACTTACAGCTCCGAGAGACAGAATTGAAGAGAGAAGTTCAAACATTCAACATTTGATTGAACAACAGAGAAATGACAGAAGTTAAGTGCACTTTCACACATCAACTTTTATTGCTTACACATAGGTAAGTATTGCGGGTCAATTCCATAGGCTAGGGTTTAATTCTCATTGGATTACCACAATGAGGGGCCCTCCCTCACTCCTACTTTACTCGCTTGCACTCAGTGCAGCAAGCTTAAGTTGGCATACAGGGGGTCTGTCTAAGTTACACTTATTATACGTCCACTTCGCTTGCAAGCACCCGGTGCTGTAGCCAAAGTGGTACTCATAGACAGGTTCTCACCGTTTCATCATAAAGTGAGGGCAAGGGTCTGATGGATTTGAGATCCAGATGGTAAGCTAACTTAGCTTTGCGTCGGAGAGGGTAGTTGATCTCTCCTGTGGTTGGTGACTGCCCCACTGGTGTAGATTGTTTGTCTGGTGTCACCCCAGTTTTGGGCTAAGTCCCAGCTTCTGGTCCAGCAGCAATGTGTAGCATGACCAGGATCCCAGTTCTGCTATAAAGAGAACTTAGTCTGTAGGTGAGAATCTGATGGCTGGTTTGTTGAGTGCACACATTTACCCTTTTTCTCTTTCTTTCAGAAGAGATGTGAGACTCAGCCAGCAAAGTTTTCTCTATGGTAGAGTTTCTGCCATAACTATTAATCTCCACTTTTGTTTAAAGGCTAAGTTAAGCTTACAAAAGGGTAGGAGACAGTAATACAATGTTACATAGTTTCAGTCAAACAACTCTTCCATGTTTCTTATGAATTAACTCACATTGACTTGGGCTACACTTAGTCCAAGTACACATGTGGTGTAGATTTAAAGTCATACACTACAAATCATTCCAACAATCACCAGTATTTATAAATCGGAGTAGCAGTTTTTAACCTAGCACAGGTATACTGTTTTCCTGACCAAAATTAATCATGAATTATTTTCTTAATAGACAGAATTGCCTCCTGGCAAAAGTCAGGGTGAACACAAAGAACAGTGGTCAGATTGTTAACAAAGAATCATAACCACTGGGAGAGAGCTTTTGCCATATGATGGCAAGCAACTCCTACACATAATAATCATTGGTCAGTTTGATAGATGTTGCTAAGCATTTGTACAAAGTTACAATGTCACTCCACACAGCATACATAAAATCAATACATAGATTCGAAAATGTAAAACAGAGTTCCAACTCACTTTTCCTGGGAATGAACAGTGAATGACTTGAGATCAAAGAAGTTACCAGGAGTTTCCCAGGCCTTCTCTAGTTGTCTCTTTGTCTTCCTCTGGTCTGGCAGTCTTGAGGGGTCAGTGAAGTTGCGACCCTGTGTGTCTAGTATATGAATTCTCGATTGCCAAATCCGATTTTGACAACCTGTCATTCACACAATTAGGGGTGAGAGGGGGAGGGATCTAGTCTTATCACCAGTCACCTCGGAAACTGTTTGAACCTAATCGGCACAGCTCACTGACATCAGCAGCCGGTTTAATGTATGCGTCCGTATAGACACAGACTCTCGCGGTGAAACTCCAGTGACATAATTTACCAGATGTCCGCGAGGACACGGACTGTAGATATGAGAGGGGGAAGGGGGGGGGGGGGGGGGTTGGAGAAGGAGGGAGGTTTGATTTGACGATTACCTTTGTGTCAACTACGGCCAAATGTGGCACAGGTGGAGGGGGGGTGGGGGGGGGGTGTTGGTGGTGGTGGTGGTGGGTGTGACAAGATGAGTATGTGTGTAGGTGGGTCGTCTAGGGGAAGGACTGGGGATAATTTCTCAATGAGAATTATCTTAACATTTCACCTACACCCTCTCTCTTACTAGTGGTGGAAGGAGCAACTTTCCGGCACTAGTCATCGAAGAAATTTTTATTTTATTCTGGGACTAGGTAAAATACTTAACAGTGGCTCTGAGATAGTTTTCCTTAGGCCTGTACTCTTATAAGTACTTGTAGCTCTGAGAGACAGAATTGAAGAGAGAAGTTCAAACATTCAACATTTGATTGAACAACAGAGAACTGACACAAGTTAAGTGCACTTTCACACATCAACTTTTATTGCTTACACATAGGTAAGTTTGGGCATGTCAAGTTCATAGGCTAGGGTTTCGTTCTCATTGGACTACCACAATGAGGGGCCCTCCCTCACTCCTACTTTACTCGCTTGCACTCAGTGCAGCAAGCTTAAGTTGGCATACAGGGGGTCTGTCCTAAGTTACACTGAATGTATCCAAAGAGGTACTCATAGACAGGGTCTCCCTGTCTCATCATAAAGTGAGGGCAAGGGTCTGATGGATTTGAGTCCAGGTGGTAAGCTAACTTAGCTTTGCGTCGGAGAGGGTAGTTGATCTCTACTGTGGTTGGTGACTGCCCCACTGCTGTAGATTGGTTGTCTGGTGTCGCCCTGGTGTTGGGCGAAGTCCCAGCTTCTGGACCAGCCGCAATGTGTAGCATGACCAGGATAGCGTGACCAGGATCCCAGTTCTGCGATATAGAGAACTTGGTCTGTAGGTGAGAATCTGATGGCTGGTCTGTCGAGTGCACACATTTCCCCTGGTTTACTTTCAGCACAGGTGTGAGACTCAGCCAGCAAAGTATTCTCTATGGTAGAGTTTCTGTTATAACTATTAATCTCCACTTTTGTTTGAAGACTAAGTTAAGCTTACAAAAGGGTAGGAGACAGTAATACTATGTTACATAGTTTCAGTCAAACAACTCTTCCATGTTTCTTATGAATTAAATCACACTGACTTGGGCTACACTTAGTCCAAGTACACATGTGGTGTAGACTTAAAGTCATACACTACAAATCATTCCAACAATCACCAGTATTTATAAATCAGAGTAGCAGTTCTTCACCTAGCACAGGCATACTGTTTCCTGACCAAAATTAATCATTTAGTTATTATCTTAACAGACAGAATTGCCTCCTGGCAAAAGTCAGGGTAAACACAAAGAACAGTGATCAGATAGCTAACAAAGAATCATAACCACTGGGAGAGAGCTTTTGCCATATGATGGCAAGCCAACTCCTACACATAATAATCATTCATCAGTTTGATACATGTTGCTAAGCATTTGTACAAATCTACAATGTTAACACACACAGCATACATAAATCAATACATAGATTCGAAAAGGTAAAACAGAGTTCCAAATCACTTTTCCTGGGAATGAACAGTGAATGACTTGAGATCAATGAGGTTACCAGGAGATTCCCACGCCTTCTCTAGTTGTCTCTTTGTCTTCCTCTGGTCTGGTCTACAGGCAGTCTTGAGCACCCCTGTGCGGCTAGTATAAATGTATTCTAACTGCGGAATTCGGTTGTGACAACCTGTCATTCACACATCAGGGGTGAGAGGGGGAGGGATCTAGTTTTATCACCAGTCGCCTCGGAAACCGTTTGAACCTAATCGGCACAGCTCATTGACATCAGCGGCCAGTTTAATTCATGCTTCCCTATGGACACTTACTCTAGTGGAGCGATCCGCCAGCGCACGGACTGTAGATATGAAGGGGGAGGGGGGGGGGGGGGGGTGAGTGGTGGGGGAGGGCACGGCAGTGGCGTCGCGCCTTTGTTTTACGGGAGAGGGGGGGGGGGGGAGGGGGGGTGTGAGACGGGCCATTGCTACAATGCAAATAAAATCTCGTAGCTGCTCAGAGTGGGGAATGTGAGTAGAGAAGGGGAGGGGGGGGGGGGGGGGGGGGAGGTCAACAAGAGCAAAGGCGTCACGCGTTTACCGTGACGCAAAATTTTCCTTTGTCATAGTTTGTGTCAGCCATGCCATCGGCCATCCAAAGCGAGAGAAAGGGGAGAGGGGGATTGAGAGAGGGGAGTGGGCATAGATTTGAAATCTATTTTTTGAACAGTAAACAAGTTGGGTAGTTTTTGCTCCCATAAGAAAACCTAACACAGAGTAACTTTTATTCAAGATTGGCACAGCCTTTTAAACTTGAATAAAGTCAAACAAATACATAGACGAACAATCTAATAGTGGGGGAAAAAAACAAGCGCAGGCCAACAACTGAACTATCTTCATAGTAATGACTTGGCAAAGATTTGGACTTAGGAGGGGGGGGGGGGGGGGGGGGGGGGGGGGGGGGGAGGGGGATTTGAAGATGGAGAAACTGGGAACATAAAATTATGAAAATATGTTACAGATATGAAAACTCTTCACTAGCTGCATAAGCGAACCATCGCAATCCCTTTTGAAGGCAGATATATTTGTATTGCCTGCTCCGAGGCCTTTCGTCCGCTGGGTCGGAACTCATCAGGGAGACACGGCTGGTTGTGTCTGCGCTCCTGGCGTCAAATAGAGATACACCACAGTCCATAATACTGTGGTGTTCTCACCACCAAGGGTGCAAAAAAGAATCCAATAGCACCCCCAAAGCAGCCAGCGAAGAGTAGTAAATGAAACCAAACGAAAGTGTGGGGAGGAAAAAAGTTGCCGAAAAACTAAAGACATTATGCAAATAGTATAAAATGTAGGGGACAATCTTTGAGCCTACGCTTGAGGATCCACCCAAAGATGCAAGGGAGATCAAAAGACAAACACACAGACGGACAGAAACAAATACAAATAACCTCAATTTAATCAAAACAAAATCGGAAATGAAATGAGGCAGGGAACAGTAAACGATAAACAGTAAACAAGGTGGGTAGTTTTTGCTCCCATAAGAAAACCTAACACAGAGTAACTTTTATTCAAGATTGGCACAGCCTTTTAAACTTGAATAAAGTCAAACAAATACATAGACGAACAATCTAATAGTGGGGGAAAAAAAACAAGCGCAGGCCAACAACTGAACTATCTTCATAGTAATGACTTGGCAAAGATTTGGACTTAAGGGGGGGGGGGGGGGGGGGGGGGGGGGGGGGGGGGGGAGGGGGATTTGAAGATGGAGAAACTGGGAACATAAAATTATGAAAATATGTTACAGATATGAAAACTCTTCACTAGCTGCATAAGCGAACCATCGCAATCCCTTTTGAAGGCAGATATATTTGTATTGCCTGCTCCGAGGCCTTTCGTCCGCTGGGTCGGAACTCATCAGGGAGACACGGCTGGTTGTGTCTGCGCTCCTGTTTATCGTTTACTGTTCCCTGCCTCATTTCATTTCCGATTTTGTTTTGATTAAATTGAGGTTATTTGTATTTGTTTCTGTCCGTCTGTGTGTTTGTCTTTTGATCTCCCTTGCATCTTTGGGTGGATCCTCAAGCGTAGGCTCAAAGATTGTCCCCTACATTTTATACTATTTGCATAATGTCTTTAGTTTTTCGGCAACTTTTTTCCTCCCCACACTTTCGTTTGGTTTCATTTACTACTCTTCGCTGGCTGCTTTGGGGGTGCTATTGGATTCTTTTTTGCACCCTTGGTGGTGAGAACACCACAGTATTATGGACTGTGGTGTGTCTCTATTTGACGCCAGGAGCGCAGGCACAACCAGCCGTGTCTCCCTGATGAGTTCCGACCCAGCGGACGAAAGGCCTCGGAGCAGGCAATACAAATATATCTGCCTTCAAAAGGGATTGCGATGGTTCGCTTATGCAGCTAGTGAAGAGTTTTCATATCTGTAACATATTTTCATAATTTTATGTTCCCAGTTTCTCCATCTTCAAATCCCCCCCCCCCCCCCCCCCCCCCCCCCCCCCCCCCCCCCCCCCCCCCCCCCCCCCCCCCCCCCCCCCCCCCCCCCCCCACCCCCCCCCCCCCCCCCCCCCCCCCCCACCCCCCCC
>JAMYXO010006245.1:5000-10000 GCA_033310375.1 Conus canariensis | reverse complement strand
ACGCACGCATGCACGCACGCATGCACACGCACGCTCGCTCGTACGCACACACACACACACACACACACACACACACACACACACACACACACACACACACACACACATACACATACTGGAACATAATATCGCATTCATAAACACACTATATAACACCGTGAACAGCTCATTTCTACACGAGCAAAGTGTGCAAGTGACATGTGGTAATTTAGTAATATTTCAGGTGGTATTCTGCAACTGGCGTTTGAACAGATACATTTTAAGTGCAGACTTGAAAGTCGGGAAGGAGGAGGCATGACGTAGATGGAAAGGGAGTGAATTCCAGAGTACTGCCGCAGAAAATGAGAATGCTCTAGAACCGTGTTGCTTTCGGTTATATGAGGGAATTCAAAAAATTCGGTCATCAGAGGAAGAATGGAGGGGACGTGTAGGAATTTATACTTCGAAGCGATCAGAGAGATAGGTAGGCGTTTCACCTGTGATAACCTTATAACATAGACCCGCCGACTTATACTGAATTCTGTGCTCGATTTTGAGCCAGTGTAATTTCTTCAAGAGATCCGAAGTATGATGCTGTTTTCGTACCTTGAAGATAAGGCGAGCGGCTGAATTTTGAACACGTTGTAGTGGCTGGAGTAAGGCTGCGGGTACACCAAGGAGAAGAGCGTTACAATTATCTAGTCTTGACAGAACGCAGGAAGCCACCAACGTCTTCGTGGCCTGTTCTGTAAGGAAAGGTATAATAGAGCTGATGCGACGGAGTTCAAGAAAGGATGCTTGGCAGATTTTGGCTATGTGATGTTTCAGGGTGACATCAGAGTCGAGATAGAAGCCAAGGTCACGATCAAATGGCGTAAATGAAATGTCAGCGGAGCCTAGGACTATTGACGGATGAAGACGGAGTCTTGAGCTTGAGGGTGTTTTGTAAACCGGATAGCTTCTGTTATATTATCATTTAATTTCAGCTTATTAGTAGACATCCACTGTTTGATATCAGAGACACAGCCTTGAAGATTTTTGACCAGATTGTCATAGTTATCTAGCGTGTCAGAATTATGAGTTCCTGTTGAAATGACTACAAAAAAACAAGAGAAATCCTTAGCAGATGAATAGACTGGACATGCCTCTGGACTTCTCTACAAACAACAAGAG
The DNA here is from genome assembly GCA_033310375.1 of Conus canariensis. Lineage (NCBI taxonomy): Eukaryota > Metazoa > Mollusca > Gastropoda > Neogastropoda > Conidae > Conus > Conus canariensis. Next base: position 8,848 of record JAMYXO010006245.1, on the reverse strand, counting down.
AAATCCTTAGCAGTTGAATAGACTGGGAACATGCCTCTGGACTTCTCTGCTTTTACAATCAACTGGAGGTACTGACCTCCTGTGTACCAGATCCATGGTTGGAGGACGGCCTCTATGCCACCTGCGTAGGAAACCCACCACTAAACTGGAGGGGGGTAAGGGAGGAGGGGGAGGGGGGGACATCCGGTACATACGTATGGAAGTCGTTTCAGAAGAAAGCATTGATCGACAGTCCCAGACAACCTTAAAAGCTACAGACAAACACACACACACACACACACACACACACACACAAAGCAGACTACTTCAAGAATCGTGGGTCATGTCTGAGCAATGACGGTAGGTCAACAAAGAAGGTCAAGAGGAGGCTGACCCGGCCACGTCTACCGTGACAAGACTCAAGGTCATCTGAACCACCAGCTCCATCAGCTTTCCGGTGAAGACAACTCCTCAAACCACCTGTGAATCTATACTTCTGTACGAATGTGAGAAATGGACGATGACAGCAGATCTCCATAGAATGATCCAGTCGTTGAAGAATGAACGCTTCAGACAGTTCTTCGCACCTCAGACGTGGAACGACATCAGGGTAGTCAACACATACACTAGTAGACTAAAGAAGAAAAAAAAAACCTACTTGTAAGAGTCTGGTACAGGACATGTGTTTTGCCTTGACTCCATCTTTAAGACCGCAGAGTGGAGAGCGGCCGTCTCGGAGGTAGGGTCTTAAGTGGACACCAAATGACTGAACTGTTAGCATCACCTCTACCCTGTTGCGCTTGATTGGGTATAGAAGGCCTGTGGAGATCCTAGGCCGCACACAGCGTCCATGAAGGAATCCATGTGACCTGCATGCCTAGGACAATAATAGACCGATTCAACGTGTGGAGACGCTCAGTTTACAAGGGAAATAATCACGTCCTTCAGCACTCAGTGAATAGATGTATGTATATCTATATATGTATATTTATATATGTGTATATGTATGTATGTATATGTATATAAATTCATATATGTATATAAACTCTATCTGATAGCACTGAATGTCTCTCCCCCCTCACACCTCTTCCGTTTTCCTTCCTTAGGGTACAGAACAGGAGTCCCCGATATACTTACAAGTATAAGCGCTAGGACATTTTTATTTTGAGGAAAGATTGGCGTTTTTTTTAACCGGTCTTGATTATTTATTGGAAGAAAGACTGACTTTTTTTTTAACGGTCTTGATTGTGTTATATTGGTGGTGATTTTGTAAGCATGCAGTGTGTGTGTGTGTGTGTGTGTGTGTGTGTGTGTGTGTGTGTGTGTGTGTGTGTGTGTGTGTGTGTGTGTGCTTGTGCGTGCACACCCGCGCTCGTGTAAAACGTGTTTTTCTTTCTTTTTGTTCTGGATTCAGATGTGTGCTATCAGTCAAACAAACGGTTATCCTGCTACTCAGACAAGCAATCAACTACCAGCACCATGTAACGCAGACAATGGGCACCATCATCAAAGGACTAGGCCACTCCATTTCTGCTTAAAACCTACAGTCAACAGAGTGTTCTCCCTTGCTATCGATCTGCCCGCCATGATGGTGGAGGTGTGCCACGTCCACCGCTGCTCGCCACTCATCCCGAATCGACAGTGCCTCTCTCACCACACCTCCCTCCCGCCCGGCCCCTCCTCCTCCCCAGTTCCCACACTCCCTTCCTCGCTGACACACCAGTATGTCATCAGCCCTCTTCCAGCTTTCTACACACTCCTTTCCCTATCGCCTCCTTGGGCGTTCTACCCCACCCCGCTTTTCGTAACCACCATCCCCTGTCCATACCCCTTGGGTCAAAAGTGTAAGTATATGACAGACCTCAGCGATCCAGGCTGGAGCAAAGGTCAGAGTGACATGTATGTCAGTCCCCAGCCGAGACAGGAGATGATGACAGATAGAAGCTCTGGTCGGGGAGAAAGGGGAAGGCGACAGTGCAGAGGAGGGAGTAGGGGAAAGATTGGGGTGGTGGTGGTGGTGGTGGTCATGAGAGACGTCTAACTGAAGGTTCACACCTCCCCCTCCCTCTCATCAGTTTCTGAGTCTTTAATCTTATTGTGCAAAACTGATGATCCTATAGCAGCAAAGACATAAAGCACAGATTGAAGAAAAAAGAAAAGAAAAAGAAAAACCTGAAGATGCGAGTGGGACCCACAGAAGTGCTATTCTTAACTGCCAAACCAACCAGCTGGGAGCATTCCTGCACCACCCTTGGAACTCTGTTCTGTGTTCACATAGGGTGCAGACATGCACAGAGCATTCCATTCAGACGTTGAGGGACATAATTGCTCCCTGGCAGAAGCCATTGTATGCAATGGCTGCTGGATGTGACACAACAGAACACACAGGTGTGCCAGCCCATGTTTCATGACTGCAGAGCCCACAGGCGAAAGACACCACAGCCAGGAAACTGCTGTGTGCATTCCATAGCCTGGCTCGTTGCTGTTCCGCTGACATTTGAAGACAGCACAACTCCCGACACGGCCAAGCTTCCACCACACGAGGTCTTACCTGACGTCTAATGAGTATCCCAGGTTACAGTCCTTCCTGCTGTCAGCAGGACTTTCCCTGCGGTCAGTGAGTCTTTTCACACCGTCTTTTGGCCTTTCCCAGAGTCAGTTAAAAGGGAGAAAAGGAAAAGAAACACCCGTAGATGCGATTGGGACCCAGAGAAGTGCTGTCCTCGACTGCCGAACCAACCAGCTGGGAGCAATCTTGCACCATCCTTGGACCCTTGGAAGCCTGTGCTGTGTTCACATAGGGTGTAGGCACGCACAGAGCCTTCCATTAGGCAATCCTGCAGCACCCTTGGAAACCTGGGCTTGTTCACATAGGGTGCAGGCACGCACAGAGCCTTCCATTAGGCAATCCTGCAGCACCCTCGGAAACCTGGGCTTGTTCACATAGGGTGTAGGCACGCACAGAGCCTTCCATTAGGCAATCCTGCAGCACCCTTGGAAACCTGGGCTTGTTCACATAGGGTGTAGGCACGCACAGAGTCTTCCATTAGGCAATCCTGCAGCACCCTTGGAAACCTGGGCTTGTTCACATAGGGTGTAGGCACGCACAGAGCCTTCCATTAGGCAATCCTGCAGCACCCTTGGAAACCTGGGCTTGTTCACATAGGGTGTAGGCACGCACAGAGTCTTCCATTAGGCAATCCTGCAGCACCCTTGGAAGCCTGGGCTTGTTCACATAGGGTGCAGGCACGCACAGAGCCTTCCATTAGGCAATCCTGCAGCACCCTTGAAGCCTGGGCTTGTTCACATAGGGTGCAGGCACGCACAGAGTCTTCCATTAGGCAATCCTGCAGCACCCTTGAAGCCTGGGCTTGTTCACATAGGGTGCAGGCACGCACAGAGCCTTCCATTAGGCAATCCTGCAGCACCCTTGAAGCCTGGGCTTGTTCACATAGGGTGCAGGCACGCACAGAGCCTTCCATTAGGCAATCCTGCAGCACCCTTGAAGCCTGGGCTTGTTCACATAGGGTGCAGGCACGCACAGAGCCTTCCATTAGGCAATCCTGCAGCACCCTTGAAGCCTGGGCTTGTTCACATAGGGTGCAGGCACGCACAGAGCCTTCCATTAGGCAATCCTGCAGCACCCTTGAAGCCTGGCTGTGTTCACATAGGGTGCAGGCACGCACAGAGCCTTCCATTAGGCAATCCTGCAGCACCCTGGAGCCTGGCTTGTTCACATAGGGTGCAGGCACGCACAGAGCCTTCCATTAGGCAATCCTGCAGCACCCTTGAAGCCTGGGCTTGTTCACATAGGGTGCAGGCACGCACAGAGCCTTCCATTAGGCAATCCTGCAGCACCCTTGGAAGCC
>JAMYXO010006244.1:12500-13978 GCA_033310375.1 Conus canariensis | reverse complement strand
GGAGGAGGAGGAGGAGGAGGAGGATGAAGCGCAGGAAGAGGAGAGTGTGGTTGTCCAAGTTCACGCACAAGACAAGCTGCACACAGTGGAGATTTTTGACAGCCCACTGGTACGTTGGGGTTGTATGGTGATAGAGTCTTATCGCACTTAGTGGGTGTTGTGTCGATCTGATCGATGTCAAGTCCTAGTTGCCTTGTGTCCTGATACGATTGAGTTGAGGTGCTGATGTGGTAGCTGTCACATTGCTACTGTGAGGTGTCGAGAGATGATTGTGTTCAGATGTCAAATGATGATTGTGAGGCGTAGTGATGATGGTATTGTGTAAAGTCACGATTGTGTCAAGTGATGATTGTGTGGTGTAAAGTGATGATTGTATGGCGTTTAGTCACGACTGCGTCAAGTGATGGTTGTGTGGTGAAAAGTCATGATTGTGTCAAGCGATGATTGTATGGTGCAGAGTCACGATTGTGTCAAGTGATGATTGCATGTATGGTGTAAAGTCATGATTGTGTCATATGATGGTTGTGTGGTGTAAGGTGATGATTGTATGCTGTAAAGTCACGATTGTGTCATGTGATAATAGTTGTGTGGTGCCAACTCATGAACGTGTTGTGGCGTCAAGCAGTGATTGTGTTTGAATGTCTAGTGATGAGGTTATGGCGTCAAGCAGTGATTGTGTTTGAATGTCTAGTGATGAGTTTGGCGTCAAGCAGTGATTGTGTTTGAATGTCTAGTGATGAGTTTGGCGTCAAGCAGTGATTGTGTTTGAATGTCTAGTGATGAGTTTATGGTGTCGAAAGGTTATGGTGGTATCGTGATGTAAAGAGTGTTTGTGTGGTGTCAAGTCATGATTGCGTTGAGTCATGACTGACTGGCATCGAGCGATGATTGTGTGATTTCAAAGGAGGCATGTGTTGTGGTGTTAAGTAATAATTGCGTTGTGTCAAGTGATGAGTATGTGATGATGTAAACGATGGATTTTCAAATAATGAAGTGCACAGAATGATGTCACTCGATAACTATGTTGTGGTATAAAGCGATAATTGTATGGTGTCAAATGATGATGGTATTGAGATGTCAAAAGATGGTGGTTCAGTGTCGTGATGTTTGTTTGAATGTCAACTGATGATTGTATGGTATAACAAGGTGATGGTGATGTTGTGATGTCCATAGGGATTGTGTCAAACGATAGGGGAGTTGTGGTTTCTAATGATGATTGTGTCCTGTCAAGTTAGTTTCAAAGTCAGGTGACGCCAAGGTGGAAACTGAAACAAACTGAAAAGAATAATTAAAGAAAAAAACAAACAACAACAACAACAACAACAACAAAACCCAGCATATTATTCTGCAGGATGAACGTGACAAACAAATTACAAGACAAAACACGACTCGTTTTGACTTCTTTGGTCTTCTTCCAAAAAAGAACTAGCAATCATTTTATCTCCTCAAGTTATGCGCAAAATTGTATATTTGAGCTC
>JAMYXO010006244.1:0-2500 GCA_033310375.1 Conus canariensis | reverse complement strand
TGACCCGACCGCGCGCAGTATCCTCTGTCAGGGTGCCTCGTGGCGACGTGATAGTAATTGCTTCACTGTAGACTGCCATCGCTGACGTTGCAACAGGCAGTGTTAAGCGGTCCAGTATAGGGCAGCTAAATAGAGGGGCATAAGAGTAATGTCACTGGAGGGGGACGGGTATGGTAGGGGATGGGAGGGAGATGGGGTGGATGGTGTCGAGTACTGTGATTGTATTTCAGTAATAAGACTTGGTTTGGACATCCGGGTCCTGAACTAACGACTTCCCCAGCAGCACTGGTACGTTTCCCTTGTTCTGGCAATAAATCCCCGTTTCCAACCCCAATCCAAACTGTTCCACCTCTCTGTAACCACTACAGATGGAAGAGCAGAAAACAAAGGAAACGAAGACTGGTGTATGGTGGGGGATGGGAGGGAGATGGAGTGGATGGAAGAGCAGAAAACACAAGGAAACGAAGACTGGTGTATGGTGGGGGATGGGAGGGAGGTCGAGTGGATGGAAGAGCAGAAAACAAAGGAAACGAAGACTGGTGTATGGTGGGGGATGGGAGGGAGGTCGAGTGGATGGAAGAGCAGAAAACAAAGGAAACGAAGACTGGTGTATGGTGGGGGATGGGAGGGAGATGGAGTGGATGGAAGAGCAGAAAACAAAGGAAACGAAGACTGGTGTATGGTGGGGGATGGGAGGGAGATGGAGTGGATGGAAGAGCAGAAAACAAAGGAAACGAAGACTGGTGTATGGTGGGGGATGGGAGGGAGGTCGAGTGGATGGAAGAGCAGAAAACAAAGGAAACGAAGACTGGTGTATGGTGGGGGATGGGAGGGAGATGGAGTGGATGGAAGAGCAGAAAACAAAGGAAACGAAGACTGGTGTATGGTGGGGGATGGGAGGGAGGTCGAGTGGATGGAAGAGCAGAAAACAAAGGAAACGAAGACTGGTGTATGGTGGGGGATGGGAGGGAGGTCGAGTCGATGGAAGAAAAGAAACCACAGGAGAGAACTATAAAATAGGCATTCTGGCTCACCCACCTCCGCCAGCTCCAACCGGCTGAAGCCGGTTTCGCTGTTGCTCCGCCAGCTTACCCAGAATGCCTATTTTATAGTTCTCTAATAGTAAACACTTTACAAACATACATAATGTGTAGGATTATCTGTTTTATAGTTCTCTGTCACTGGACCGTTAAGAAGTAAACAAACAAAACAATGGGGACTTGGTTAACCATGCCTTTATTCTTAGGAGGGCTATTTGTCAACCAAGTTGGGATTTCATTCTATTGTGAGGAATGACTGGCTATTGAAAGCTATCTGAATAGGGAGTGTCTGAAAAGGGGTGGGATGTGTGTTCACACAAGCGTAGAATCGTGGCACGTTGTTGAAGATTATTCTAAGCAGCCACCAAGTGCACTTATTAAAAGCTTGATTCAACAAACAAGACAATTGTATAAAGTACACCCGGCGGCCGCCTGAATAGGCAGCCTGTTGAATAGGACGTGACAAAGCATGGAGTAGACTTCAATGAAAGGTAGTCCAACAGTAGAAAACCTTTTCATACGTTTCCAGAAACAAGCCAGCTCCGAAATTCTCAAGAATTCTAGGATTCTAAAAATAGTACCGTTCATGCGTGAACGGTAGGTCTTCCAGACAAGCCAGCTCCGACAGATAGGATTCTAAAAATAGTACTGTTCACGCGTGAACGGTCTCAGCAATCGAGATATCACCCTCAGTTTACGGGAATAGGAAGGTGAGATTCCAATATCAACCAATCTTCCCATTTTTGTCTTGAGTAATCTAGCAATTCTTGATGAACGGTTTGTGATTCAAGAAGTTCTATCTCTAATTCAGAAGAGATACTGTCTTGCGACATAACACAACACTTTCTAACTGAAAACACGACTGCACTGCACACCCGCAAATGACAAGACAGCTAGGTTCAGTTGCTAACAACGCAAGTGCTGGGCGGAAATGTCGTCACTGTTACTAATCAGCTGATTCTATCTAGTCTTGTGATTGGGGGAAAGTAAGAAACATGTTTTGATATGTTTGGAAATTTAGACGGCTAAATTTATACAATGACGTCTAACGCCTGTACTAAACGACGCCGGTGGGGAATTTAGCCGTCTAAATTTATACAATGCCGCGTGGCGGCCCGACGCCCTTATGTGTAACTTGACACGAACCAGCAAACAGTGCGACGCTTCGACTCGGCAATTATGCAGTTGAGTAAGCCGTGGCCAGACATGTCTGACCTAGATACTACATAAAGGCAGAAGGGAGTTGTCTCCCCGGAAAAGAATGTAACAATTAATTGTGAAAAAAATCGTCATTAAGTCGTTCTAGGTTCTTATTCAAGTCGGCATCACGTTCTTATTCAAGTTCTTATTTAAGTTCTTAACAAGTTTTTATTCAAGTTCTTAACAAGTCAACATCAAGTTCTTATTCAAGTTCTTATTCAAGTACTTATTCAAGTTCTTAACAAGTCGTCATCAAGTCG
>JAMYXO010000623.1:0-37500 GCA_033310375.1 Conus canariensis | reverse complement strand
AAGATGATAATATTACTGATAGGAATACTAATAATGGTCAAAATATTGAGAGAGAAAAAAAAGGGACAAGATTACTACCAATCTTAGTGTCAATAAGTATGGGTATGGGAGAAAGGAGAGTGGGTTAGAGGATTCTTAAACAGCAGGGTTGCCGTGGCAACAGTCCCAGAGGCGAAGGCGATGGTGATGTCAATGCCAGTGGTAGTATCAATACTAGCAATAGTATTACTGAATGATACTGCTAACAAGGATAGTGAAGGTTAAGGTAATGAAAGCATGATACAGAAATATATTTAGAAAATACATTTTTATAATAATCAAATAAATAAATAAATGAAACATTAGAAATAATAATAATAAATTAAAAAATCAGTAAATAATAATAATAAAAAATAATAATAATGATAATAAATGCATAAATAAGATAGCTATAAGTTGTGTGTGAGGTGAATAGTGGGAGATAAGGTAGTATGTGTGTGTATGTTGTGGGAGGATATTATGGGCTGAGATTGAAGTGGTGGGTTGGTACATGTTACTTTAAGGTGTTGATGCTATGAGGGTGGAGGGAAGAAGGGGATGGGTTTACGTACTAACTGGGGGAGGGGGAGGGGCAACATATTCACACCTATACACAATCTCTCTCTCTCTCTCTCTCTCTCTCTCTCTCTCTCTCTCTCTCTCTCCTCTCTCTCTCTCTCCAAGCCCTTGCAAAATCCGTCTTCCGTATCTGCTGTGCATCAGCCAAGTCCATCACTCTGACTCTCTATTTCACTGTGCAGTCACATGGAACGCTACTCTGCCAAGGGATCGACTGCCCGGAATGGGATACTTCTGAATGCGAAATTTTAAAACAATTTATTTCCAACGTTTTGGTCAATAGCAATATTCAAAAGCTGTCTCAGTCTTTACTTGAAACACCACTAACCTTTATCGGTTCAATTTCTTATCCTGTGCCTCTAATTCAACCTGACATTGATCTGTCTCAAATGGAAATCGTAACTCAGTGCAGCAGCAATGACTCATCTCTTCCTGTGCGTTCTCATTTACTGTTGAACTCCAGCCCTGATGAGTCAACACATGATGGTGTCGTGATCTTCCCTCCTACTCCATCAGTGATTCAATCCGAGACACAGGAACTTAAACCAAAAGCAAAAAAAGGGAAGTCTCCGGTCAGCAGACGAACTCGTCTCCAATGTCAACGTTCTCTGTATAAGACTAGCCAAGGACAATCCAGTTCCACGCCATCTACCCATTTAAAACGGAGAATGACTCAGCTGGAACAGACTGTGAACTCCATGTCCGCTGTAGACCTCTCCCCTGAAGCTATCAATTCAGTGACTGAAGATATAAAAACTGCAGCTAAAAATGAACTACGTGCTAACATATGTGACAAGTTTAATTCTATCTGTGACAAATTAGATGATCTTAAGAATAAAATAATAAATTTAGAAACAACCAACAAACAACTGCTGAAAGAAAATAATTGTATCAAAACCCACCTAGGGTCACTGCAGTCTCAAATGAAAAAAGTGAAATCATACCAGAGAGAGTTTGTTACGACCGAAACACAAACAAGTTCAAGTTTGTCAAACGTTGATACCTCTTTCCACAATGTTGGAATACAAACAGAATCAAAATCTTTCTCACAACCCCAACACACCTCTGTCCACACTGTTGGAATGCAAACTGAAGCGTTACCACTCTTACAACCTAATTACAATGCTGTTGCTGAGGTCAGCGTCCTAGGGAACACCGTAACTAAAACCAACGCAGTGCCCATCACATCTTCCGAGATGACATCAGATGTTGAGTTACAGGCTTCTGATAGCCTTTCTAATCGACATGGCGAGGCAAACATTTCCACTTGTCTCCCTCCTCATCCACCCAACAACAACAAGACAGAATCCGTGCAATACGCTGTCCAGACTAGTAATCCCTTCACTCTTTTGTCAGACACAGATAACACAGATTCTGTAAATCCCAAATCCCCATCGTCAAAAAAAGAAGAATACGTTCATGTGAACCAGCCAGATGCTGTCTCCAAGTCGTCTCCTATCGACACGCTTTGTCGTATGTCCATTTCTAATGAAACGACTGTACTGCTCGTTGGTGACTCTATAATACGTTTCATTAATCCCAAACGTTTACTTCCTAGTTATGAAAGACCATTCAAGATTTGTGTTCCTGGAGCGTCCATTGAAGATATTCATTCATGGCTGTCTTCCCTGTCTGTTTGTCCAAATGTGAAAAATGTTATATTACATGTTGGCGTTAATTCATGTCCATCAGGTCCAGTATCTGTCAGTGCATGGTCTAACATCATTATCTTATGCAAACACAAGTTTCCTTCTGCACGTGCGAGTCTTAGCTCCATCCTACCAGCCAGAGGCAAACATTCCTTCAACAACACCATTTTACCGTCAAATCGTAATCTAAAAGAAGCGTGTGACCAGCATGAAGTTACTTTTATTGATAATTTCCCTGCTTTTGCAGCTGATAAAACTTTGTATACTGATACAATTCACCCCAACATTCGAGGTACTGGAAGGCTTGCAAACAACTTGAAAAGCCTGTGGCGAAATGGACATCATGCTGAACATTTTCCTCCTGATCAGGTCAGTCATCCAAAAGCCTCTGCAAGAACTTCACAACGAAGGCAATTAAATTATACCCCATTGTCACTCTCCAACTCATCGTCATTCGATCACTCTAATTTTTCAAATGTCCCAAGCAGTCAGGAACGCACCAACTATCATTTAGCCTCTGAAGATTTTCCGCCAGCCTCTTCCCTTCAACATTTCCCCCCTTTACCTCAACGATCAGTTTCCAAGGGATTTCAAAGTGACCCCTTACCACCCAATCATATCCACTATCAACCCTTCCCAACACTTTCTACCCATGACCCCCGACCAGCCCATGATGTCCGCAACCCTCTCCCAATGCAAGCTGTCCATAGTAACCCCCTCCCTGCAGATAATGTTCACAACATTCCTTCACATTCTTTCTGTCATCAAAACCCCGCACGTAATCATCCACTCTCCCAACCAAACAGATCGCCTGGAATGACCAATTTCAGCACTCCAAACCCTGTTCACCCTTATGCTGAACAATTATTGAAAATGGCATCGCATCTTTTGTCTCAACAGCACTCTTTCTCTTCTTATCCTAATTAATCTGTAAAGTACATTATTTCAATGTCATCATGTTTTCTCATAACTTTTGCTGTAATGATGACTTAAAAATGTGTCATGAACTGTATATTTGTCGTTGAATGTTTTCTTTTTATTTCCCTGATTATTGTGATGTGACGAATTGTGTGCATATTCTTGTCCCTAAGTATAATGGGTAAGCGTACTTTAATAAGTGGCCACGCGCGAGTGTGTATATTTGTTAAGGGATGGGGGTTGGTGAGGGATTAGGTCCGTAATCGATGTTAGAATGAGCATGAATTGAATGGAGCACCCACAGACTTGCCGGACCAAGATGACTGTTCTTGGCTTTGTCATTGTAATTCGTACGATTGCTCCTGCTGATACGACAGTTGTCAGTTGTTGTTTTTTGTTTGTTTTGTTTTTGTTTGTCTGTTTGTTTGTTTTTTGACTGCTTTCGGGATTTCTCTCTCCTCTCTCTCTCTCTCTCTCTCTCTCTCTCTCTCTCTCTCTCTCTCTCTCTCTCTCTGTGTGTGTGTGTGTGTGTGTGTGTGTGTGTGTGTGTGTGTGTGTGTGTGTGTGTGTGTGTGTGTGTTTCTGTTGCTTACTTAACTGTAGACAGCTATTAGCCTTCATTGATCTTTTAATTTAAATAACTTCGCACATAATATACGTTCCATTTTCTTTTGTATTTTTGATTACGTGTCTGTTGATTTTTTGACTCATTGTTGACTTGTTACTAAATTGTTTGGTATTACAAAATCCCTTGTTGGTATTTGGTATTACTTTTTTCTTGCAATTTATATTCCTGCTTTGCTATTGCGTCAAGATGTTGCGAACGAAAGAAGTCTGGCCATCTGCAGATGGCCTTAAGGTTGGATTTCTGAATATTAACAGTTTGATTAATAAGTTATGCGACGTGTCTCGTGTTTTGTATAATCATGGTAATTGTTTCCATTTATTTGGTTTTGCGGAAACAAGATTAACACACCATATTTCTGACACAGAATTAATTTTACCTGGTTATAACTTTGTTCGAAATGACCCTTCCAGACCAAGAGAAACAGGTTTACTTGTTTATGTTCACGAATCTATTAAATTTAATCGAGCCGCTTCGCTCGAAAAATATCATATAGAATCACTATGGATAGAGTTACAGTTTAAAACTTCCAAACCGATTCTCTTAGGCTTTATTTACAGAAACCCAGCAGAACATGCTGACTGGATAGATAACTTTACTCTAATGATGGAGGAGGCGTCCTTACTCTCAAACGAAATTATTCTACTAGGTGATTTTAACATTGATCTTTTGAAAGCGAACAAATCCTGGATTCAAACCTACACTTCTTTTAATCTGACTCAGTTAATCGATAAGCCAACACGAATCACTGCTACTTCCCAAACTCTCATTGACCATGTTTACACATCTTCTGTACGTACCATAATAGAAATATGTTCACCAGTTTTTGGATGCAGCGATCACTCCCCTGTCTGTTTTACTTGGTCTAAACGAGGCGTTAAAATCCCCCTAAATCATCACAAGTATATTACGTACAGGAACTTTTCAGGCTTTGATAAAGACTTGTTCCTTACCGATCTGATGAATTCCTCACTTTCCTCTGTGTATCAGTTCACAAATCCCGATGAAGCCTTAGAAGTTTGGTATCACACTTTTCTCAATGTTTACAATAAGCACGCTCCATTAAAAACAATTCGTGTCAAAAGTACCCCTAAAAAGCCTTGGATAACAAGTGATATAGAAAAATCCATGGATTTAAGAGACTCACTTCTAGCATCAGGTAATCGTATAGAATTTATGAAACAAAGAAATCTTGTTAACTATTTAAAACGCTCAGCCAAAAAGAAATATTTTAAAGATCTTATTTACTCTAAAACAGACAACCGATCAGTTTGGAAGGCTATCAATCAGCTTAGCAATAAAAATTCTAACGCTCGTGCTACAACACCGAAAGATGTATCAGTTGAAATGTTGAATACACACTTCTGCAATGTTGCCAATTTCACCATAAAAAGAAACAGATCCTCACAAAACGATTTAGATGTTCTGATGAAGTTTTGTCAATCCAAAAATATCACAACATGTCTAGATATTCCGTTGTTATGTGTACACGAAGTATGTAATGCTCTTACTCACTTAAAGCAAAGTAGTACTACTGGCCTTGATGGCATTGACGGAAAGATTCTCAAACTGTCAGCCCCTGTAATTGCTGAAACACTTACTTATATATACAATCTCTGCATTTCTAAAAATCAGTTCCCCAAGGCTTTTAAAATTGCTAGAGTAATGCCGATCTATAAAACAGGTGATCACACCGATCCGTCTAACTACAGGCCCATTTCTATTTTGTCTGTACTGTCTAAACCATTGGAAAACCATCTAAATAAACATATTCTCGATCACTTCAATTCTTTCAATTTATTTCATCAAGACCAATCCGGTTTTAGGGCTAATCACTCGTGCCAAACAGCACTGACAAACCTAGTTGATCAATGGCTTACTAATATAAATAACGACAAAATTACAGGTGTTCTCATGGTAGATTTTATGAAAGCCTTTGATGTTATTGACCGCAATCTTCTTCTTAAAAAGCTAAAGATATACAACTTATCAGAGAATTCGTTAGAACTCCTATCTTCATTTCTTTCCGACAGAAAGCAAATGGTCTCAGTAAATGAATCTGTATCTCCTACATTATCCATTAGTCATGGTGTGCCTCAAGGGTCAGTACTCGGACCTATCTTATTTTCCATATATATAAACGATTTACCTCTATTCATTGATAGACTCTGTGAAATGTTCGCTGATGACACCACAATACACTGTAGTCATAAAAAAATTGAAAATATATTTGCAAGTTTACAAGAAAGTATAAACAAATTAATCATATGGTCTGAACTCAATCATATGTGTCTCCATCCTCAGAAAACGAAGTACTTGATAATAACCACCAGACAAAAGCGTCAACATATTTCTTATGATTCCCTATCTCTTAGTATAAATAATGAAATAGTTGAAGAAGTGACCATCATAAAGTCCTTGGTGTCATTGTAGACAATAATTTGTCATGGTCTTCTCATGTCACAATGCTTTGCAAACTTCTGTCTCAAAAGATTCACCAGCTTTCAAAACTAAAATATTTCTTAGACCAACATTGTCGTAAGCTGTTTTTTTTACTTCGTACATTGAATCTCATTTGAATTACTCTTCTACATTGTGGGATTCGGCCAGTTATAACGTATTAAAACCACTCTTCAGTCTTCATAGACGGGCTGTGAAACTCGTTCTTCTCAAATCTACAACTGTAACTCCCTCTGATTATAAACGTTTAGACATTTTGCCTCTAAAATGGAAACTCACTTATAACAAAGCAATTTTCATGTTTAAGATAATGTCCAATCATGCACCACCAACTTTGAAAAACAAATTTAAAACGAACCTGATTCGCAATGTCAGAAAGATTCAGATACCCCTACCGAGGATTGATCTTTTTAAATCTAGCCTCATTTACTCCGGTGGTTGTTTGTGGAATGACCTAGTGTCTTCATTTAATGTAATTTCTAGTTTAAACGTTTTCAAAAAACAATACTTCTCATATCTGATGCTACGCTTCCTAAACAGTGTGACTAATGATAACATCATGTAACCTTCTTTATACGTTTTCAAAATTATTGTATGGATTCAAGTACAAATGATGTTTAAATGTATTTGAATGTTCATTTGTGTTCCTTCGTTACCCCTTCTCTATATCTTGTCATGACATACTGTTCACCTGTCCACCTTTCATTGACGTCCTTCGTTTCTCTCCTTCTTCTTCTTCTTCTTCTTCTATTTTATTTTTGTTGTTGAATGTATTTGCAAAGTTGTTTTCTCTTTATCTTTGTGTGTGTGTGTGTGTGTGTGTGTGTGTGTGTGTGTGTGTGTGTGTGTGTGTGTGTGTGTGGTGTGTGTGTGTGTGTGTGTGTGTGAAAAGTTGACTGTCATATTTTTGGATTGCCTTTTGTATTTCAGGCTAATATTCTTTTCACTATCTAGATGGTTCGTTGATTTTGAAGTCACATATTGTCATTATTTTTTCTGCTTCATCGAGGGCAAGATGTAAAAAAGCCTGTTTTGTGCTTATTCTTTATCCCTCATTAAAAAAGATCTCGTTCGTTCGTTCGTTCGTTCGTTCGTTCTCTCTCTCTCTCTCTCTCTCTCTCTCTCTCTCTCTCTCTCTCTCTCTCTCTCTCTCTCTCTCTCTCTCTCTCTCTCTCTCTCTCTCTCTCCCCCTTCACGACCAACGATAAAGGAGCCAGCATTCTATTTATTATGTGTGTGTGTAGTGTAGTGTGAGTGTGAGTGTGTGTGTGTGTGTGTGTGTGTGTGTGTGTGTGTGTGTGTGTGTGTGTGTGTGTGTGTGTGTTCCATTTGTAATATCAGCCTTATTCATTGGTTACCCCCACCTCCACCCCCAGCGACCGCCATATCCACCAACACCCCTACACACATCATTACTAGGGCAGGGGGAGGGGGGAGTAAGTCGATTGATGTAGCAAATGGAGAGACTCAGAGAGTGTAGGAAAAGGGAAGATGATGATAGCTGCAACCTATGTCAGAGGTAAACAGTGGGAGGTAGGGTGGTATGGGTGTGTGTAGGTGGGGGATATTTCAGGCTGGAGCTGCAGAGATGGAATGGTACATACTACGTTTGGACGTTGATGCCATGAGGGTGGACGGTGCCCAGTTTGGCAATGAGATGAGATTCCTAAACTGGGCACCGTCCACCCTCATGGCATCAACGTCCAAACGTAGTATGTACCATTCCATCTCTGCAGCTCCAGCCTGAAATATCCCCCACCTACACACACCCATACCACCCTACCTCCCACTGTTTACCTCTGACATAGGTTGCAGCTATCATCATCTTCCCTTTTCCTACACTCTCTGAGTCTCTCCATTTGCTACATCAATCGACTTACTCCCCCCTCCCCCTGCCCTAGTAATGATGTGTGTAGGGGTGTTGGTGGATATGGCGGTCGCTGGGGGTGGAGGTGGGGGTAACCAATGAATAAGGCTGATATTACAAATGGAACACACACACACACACACACACACACACACACACACACACACACACACACACACACACACACACACTCACACTCACACATACACACACACATAATAAATAGAATGCTGGCTCCTTTATCGTTGGTCGTGAAGGGGGGGGGGGGGGAGAGAGAGAGAGAGAGAGAGAGAGAGAGAGAGAGAGAGAGAGAAGAGAGAGATTGTGTATAGGTGTGAAAATGTTGCCCCCCCCTCCCCCAGTTAGTACGTAAACCCATCCCCTTCTTCCCTCCACCCTCATAGCATCAACACCTTAAAGTAACATGTACCAACCCACCACTTCAATCTCAGCCCATAATATCCTCCCACAACACACACACACATACTACCTTATTTCCCACTATTCACCTCACACACAACTTATAGCTATCTTATTTATGCATTTATTATCATTATTATTATTATTTTTCTTATTATTATTTACTGATTTTTTAATTTATATATTATTTTTTAATGTTTCATTTATTTATTTATTTGATTATTATAAAAATGTATTTTCTAAATATATTTCTGTATCATGCTTTCATTACCTTAACCTTCACTATCCTTGTTAGCAGTATCATTCAGTAATACTATTGCTAGTATTGATACTACCACTGGCATTGACATCACCATCGCCTTCGCCTCTGGGACTGTTGCCACGGCAACCCTGCTGTTTAAGAATCCAGTAACCCACTCTCCTTTCTCCCATACCCATACGTATTGACACTAAGATTGGTAGTAATCTTGTCCCTTTTTTTTCTCTCAATATTTTGACCATTATTAGTATTCCTATCAGTAATATTATTATCTTCATTATGACTTTGACTCGCTCACTATTTCCCTTCCAACAGCCTCGTTCTCATTCAACGCCTTCTTCCTTGCGCTGAACCCTGCGAAATGATCTGAAGCGATCAAAGCTAAGTGAATTTTCGTTGTTTGATTCGTTTATGTCTCACCTGACGAAGACCTAAGAGGTCGAAACGCGTTGTGTTTCGTCTTGTGACACGTTTGTCCACGTTCTCTGGGCGGTTTTCTTGGAACTAGGTTTCTATTTCCGCCTGCAGTCCCTCCCCCAACTCCTTCCCTCCCTGCCCCGCCCCTGCATGATGGTATGACAGTAGTGACGTCAGTGTGAGCACAACGCCTGTGCTGGCTCCTGATCCCCTTTACAGCTGGAGGTGGAGAAGGCATTGGGGGTACAGGCCGTGACCTGAGCAATAACCCTCTGCTGCACAGGATTTTCTCTGATAGTTGATTGTACTGGGCTCCAAACTGATGTGGTCTGGCAGTATCAGATGTTATTTGGGCAGAGGTGGGACGCATCCACATCTGGGGGTGGGAATGTACCCTGCCCCCGAACTAGTACATAGCGCAGTCTATGCACGGTACACCTGCATCTGGATGTCTGAAACTCATTCTAACGTATCTGTTTGGCCCAGGAGTTCCATTGAATCACCAGCATACTCTACGTTTTTTGCAATGGTGTACCCTGGGGACTGAAACAGACAGCGTTTAAGCGTGTCCATTTTGAGTTGAAAGGTTGCCATGCAACAGTGTGTGTGTGTGTGTGTGTGTGTGTGTGTGTGTGTGTGTGTGTGTGTGTGTGTGTGTGTGTGGTTCAGATATCAATCGCAGACAGACCAAAATTCAACAAATAGGAAATTTTAACTCTTTCGATTCAGAACTTCTAATTCATTCCCTTGGCAGTACAAACTAATATTTTGGCAGAATCCGTTTACTCCCATTCAGCGAATTCACTACAAAAGACAACAAAAAAACTTTTCTATTCAAACAAATGCTGACCATTTTCAGACAAGGGAAGTAATTATTTGGAAGCAGATCATCTAATTCCTTCCCTTGGCTGTCAAAACTAATATTTCTACGCGTGAACTGACTTCAATGGATTCATTTTGCGCCCAGTAGTTACAAGAAGAGAAGTCACTGATTGCTTGTTCTTCGTTTCGAATTGTCCCAAATGTTGGTTAATCTTGCCTGAGGAAGAAGGCCAAAGAAGTCTCGAAACGCGTCGTGCTTTGTTTTGTCTTTTGTTGCCCCTATCTTTTTTCTTCTTGTCCAACGTACGGAACAGTTCTTTCTCTGTTAGGTTTGTGTCAGTTTCCGCCTGCAGTCATCTCACTATCAATTTTTTTTCTTCCTTTTTTGCGCGCTTTGTCAGCAAAGATTGCACAAACACTACAGAGTTCATTTTAACCACACGTAGTAAAAGGGGTGAAATATGTGGCCCAGCGACAATGCCACAAATGCTTGGAGTTGATCTAACGGGAATGCATGATCATTCAGCGAATTCATTACAACTGAACACACACACCACACACACACACACACACACACACACACACACACACACACACACACACACACACACACACACACGCCTGTTTTGAATAAACAGACTGGGGCGTATTTCTGGACGATGAGAGCCCACTAGACAAGACAACTGACGTGATCTCCAGCTACATCAACTTTTGCGTGGGCATGGTACTGCAGACAATGGAGATCAAGCTGTACACAACTCCAAGCCCTGGATCACCAAGGACCTGAAACAGCTGCTGAAAGAGAGAAAGTCAGCTCTGAAAGAAAAGGACACCAGGAATATGCAGCTCACCTAGAAGAAGATTGACAAGAGGATCAGGGAGGAGAAGAAGTACTCTGCAAAACTCGAGGACAACTTCCGGCAAGGTGACTCCAGGAAGTGCTGGCAGAACATCTCTGCCATAACAGGGTACAGGCCCAAGAAAGCTGAACTGAGAGCAGACGACGAGAGGAGATTGGCCAATGAACTGAATGTGTTCTACACACGTTTTGACCAGCGGGACTTCAGCATTGAGCAGCAGCGAGCCATGGACACGGTGTCCCAGATCCCTGGATCCCCAGTGACCATCAGTGGAGAGGAAGTCCGCAGACTGTTCAGGAAGCTGAATGTCATAAGTGCCTCTGGTCCGGATAGCATCAGCAGTTTGACTCTGAAAATCTGCAGCAACTCCTTGGCCCATGTCTTCAGAGAGCTGTTCCAGCGATCATTTCAGGAAGGCCATGTTTCGCGATTATGGAGGTCATCCACAATCATTCCTGTACCAAAGAAGAAAGTGTTCAGTCAGCTCAACGACTGCAGACCAGTGGCGCTAACATCAGTCCCCATGAAATGTACTGAGGAAATTGTCCTCAAGCATCTCAGGGGAGAGACTGAAGACCATCAAGATCCACTGCAGTTCGCCTACACCAGAGGTAGGAGCACAGAAGATACCATCCTGACAATGCTGCACCACCTCCACCAGCACCTTGATAGGCTAGGGACGTTCGCCAGGGTTCTGTCTGTGGATTTTCAAGTGCCTACAACACCATTCAGCCCCTTCTCCTCGTCGGGAAACTACTGGCCATGGCTGTTAACCCAGAGATCATCAAATGGATCTTCAGCTTCCTGACTGACAGACCACAGCAAGTCGTAGTTGGCCGGGTTGTCTCTGATGTCCTGGTGACCAATACAGGAGCCCCACAGGGGTGTGTTCTGTCGCATGCCCTATTCACCATCTACACAGCTGACTGCCGCACCAGGAAGGCATGCAATCTGCAGATCAAGTTCGCATATGACACGTCGCTTACAGGGCTGATGCACGACTCTGATGAAAACATGTACCGAGAGGCAGTCGGCAAGTTGGTGGACTGGTGCGACAGGAAATTCCTTCAGCTCAATGTCACCAAGACAGAGGAGATGGTCATCGACTTCTGTAGGAACCCAAGCAGCACTTGTCATCAAGGAAGAGGAAGTGCGCATTGTGCGCACCTACAAGTACTTCGACACAGTCATTGACAAGTTGGAGCGGACCCCTAACATCGGCATGTGCTGCAAGAAGGCCAACCAGCGTCTTTTCTTTCTGCGGAAGCTCCCACAGTTCAGGGTCAACAGCACCTTCCTGAATTTGTTCCATCAGTCAGTGATCCAGTCCATCTTCCTCTACAACCATCTGTGCTTCCATCCATTCTCCTCTACAACCACTGTGTGTGTGTGTGTGTGTGTGTGTGTGTGTGTGTGTGTGTGTGTGTGTGTGTGTGTGTGTGTGTGCGTGCGTGAGTTTGTGCGTATGTGTGCGGGGTGCGTGCGTGTGCGTGCGTGTGCGTGGTGTGTGTGTGTGTGTGTGTGTGTGTGTGTGTGTGTGTGTGTGTGTGTGTGTGTGACGGAAAAAGCTCATGAATAAATAGAACGAAACATATTTTGTGACGTCTTTAACAAATACGTAAGTTTCGTTCGTTGTTATGTCCCTTGTATCCATGGTTTATTGGCGAATATCTCCAAGTAAAGTCCCATGTTACCGTTGACCAATGAACTGCCTTTGTCGTTGACAACTAAACTAAACATTCAATGTCACCGAGCAACACTGATCTTCGGCAAGATCGGAACAACGGGCAGCAGGCATTGAAAGGTGACAGCAAGAAGATTAAACTCTGCAACGATCCAGCGTTTGAAGCGGATTAGAGGAAGATCTAAACTGAAGAAGGCTACAGCACGCTAGCCGTGGAGAAATGGTTCAGTAATCTGGCGAAGAGCAAGAGACGGCCGCAGACCAAGGGGAGCTGGGCCATTCGTGCGATCCACCACAGAAGGGACTGGAGGCTGGACGTACCATTGCTGGGGTTGGTGTGGGCCAGAGCGGCAGCATCAGCGAGAATTCCACAACCATTTCGGGAAGATTGCCTGAAGTAGGCGATGTTTGGATTTGTAGGCTAGACTTATTTATAGATTGTTAATGTGTTGAGAGATTCATTTTTGTAACTTGGAACTGATGTTCGTTAAATCAGCATAATTCTTATTCTTTATTCATGCGATTTGCTTGGCAATGTAAATCTACATGACTATCATCAACTTGCAGAAGCTTTTTCATATTCAAGCCGTTGGATGCGCGATCAGTTAATTTGCGACATTTCGTGATCGTGATGGCAGAGCATGCTCGTTGCCCAGACATCGCGATATGTCATCACCATCTTCGTTCACCCACATTTCCATCTGTGTCGTGAAATGTTCTAATCAATGATTATTTCCTCCACAGGTTATCCAGCTTGCAATGAATCATATTTGTGCAATAGAAGTTGGTAAAGTGAGATGATCTTCTCTGACAAAATAATGGAGTAAGATTAATTGTAGTAAATTATCAAGTAATGAACGAACCTCATAAGTTTTTTCTTCATTGATACTATTCTATTTAAACAAAGAGACTTCAAGAGTGTGTACAGAAGCTAGCTAAGATAGTGCGTGCTATTGTAAAGGGGTTGGATGGGGGTGTGTGAAGAACAAGAGCAGACGTACAGTCGTGAAGAGATTTCTGAGAAACTGTCCGTCTGTCCTCCAGGTTTTTTATTATTGTTTTTTTTTGTCTTCAACAGCTATCAACCCACGATCATCATCACGTAACCTCATCAACCACGTCCTGCAAATCGTGAAGGAGGGGGGCTGGGCATCAAATCCGTAATCTACAACGACCACGCCAACAACGACGCAGAGAACAAGAGCTAAGTCTACATCATCGTCATTCGTGAAGCATCTACACCCCTCACCCCTCTAGTCTGAACTTTTTCCTAGTTTCTTCTTCCCATTGGAACTCTATGACTGTTTGTTTTGAGCGTCGTTCTATCATGCACATCGTTGTCACACATCATCAGCTGTGCAGGGGGCGATCTGTGAGTACATCCTAGAATTCCTGACATAACCTATGCAATTGTTCTGTCTGAGCCGAGGAAAGGTTGGAACCACAACAAACGTCCTGCCACGACTCTTCCTCGACGAGAGGAACAGTATCCTCATCGCCACACTCGGCGACGACAGGGGTGTATCCTGTCTGGCACTGAGTTCGCCGCACGTATGCTTTCAGGAGGTTAGCGTGATACAAACGTTCCTTCCCTCGCACTTGAATACGGTAATCCCAATCACCCACGCGACTGCAGACCACGAAAGGGCCCTGCCAAGCAAGCTGTAGCTTGTTCTTCTTTTGGGGAAGGAGAAGCAATACTTCATCACCCAGCTCGAACCAACGCTCAACGCTGCGCTTGTCATACAAAGCCTCGTACTTGGCTTTTGCCGACCGCAAATGCTGCTGAGCAAGTTGGCAGGTGTCAGCGATGCGGTTACACTGATCAACCACATATCGACTCTCCTCCTTGACGACAGGTTCCATATCGTTGTGGGTCCACATCTGCTTCAAGATGTTGGTGGGTCCTCGTACTGTTCTGCCATGCAGGAGTTCGAAAGGGGAAAAGCGCATGCTTTCCTGTGGAACCTCCCTGTAGGCGAACAGCACGGCAGGGATAAAACGGTCCCACTCACGAGGTTGCTCTGCACACAGGCGACGCAACATCTGCTTCAAGGTCCCATTAAAGCGCTCGACAAGGCCACTGGCCTGCGCATGATAGGGTGACGTCGTCTCCTTGTGAACATTGAGAAGAGTGTTTACCTCCTGCATGGTTTCAGACAGAAACTGAGTTCCCTGGTCAGAAAGGATTTCTTGGGCACGCCAGTGCGCGTCCAAATCTGCCAGAGAGCTTCAGCAACAGTAGGGGCATCGATAGTCCTAAGTGGGACAGCCTCTGGGTATCGAGTCGCATAGTGTACTACTACCAAAATGTAGCGGTGACCGCGATCGAATGGTGGATTAATAGGTCCCACAAGGTCAACACCAACCTTGCTGAATGGCTCCCCAACCAGTGGCACTGATCCTAGGGGAACACGTGTCAAGCGACCCTTGGGCGTTGTCCGTTGGCAGACATCACAACTGCGGCAGTACCGCCTAACCTGAAAGTTCATTCCGCGCCAGAAAAAGTCCTGTCTTACTCGCTCGAGAGTCCGCTTTGAGCCCATATGGCCTGCCATGGGTGAATCATGGGCCTGCCGGAGAATGGATTCTCTCAAGCCTTGGGGGACGACTAACTGCTTGACCACCCAATCTGCCTGAGTGAAGACCCTAAACAGGATCCCCTTGTGAAGCTTAAAGCTCACCTTGGCATGTCGGGCAGACTGAGCAGGACGATCTACCAGTTGTAAGCGTTGGACATCCAAGTCCCTGGCCTGAAGATGAACCATGGTAGCAGGATCGGTCCTTGCAAGAACCTCGTCAGAGATTGGTTGTAGAACAGGACGCAATTCCTGTTCCTGCTTCTTTGCTTTGGCGCGCGTGCGTAACTCCCAAACACGCCTGTATGGGCAGATCCGTAGACACAGATTGACTGCGTCTGTCTGCAAATGTGATGGTATTCCCTATGAGAAGGGAATATAGAGGCCGCTCCACCGCGATGGCCCATACTTCTCCACGGAAGTAGGGGGTGGAGATGGGAATAAGTACAGAAGGACGGGTGGAGGTAAAAACAGCCTCCAACCCACTGACTGGCGCCCTGCTGAGCCTCAGGGGAAACCAAATCCTGGTCCACAAAGAGCGTTGATGCCCCGAATCCCTGATGGAGTCGACCAAGAAAGAACCAACAACAGAAAGAAACACTGGACACTCCGTACCACCAGAAGCCAATTAGTCCCATGACTACCGGCAGCTTTAGGGCAATTCCTTCCTTATGTGGCCGGGACGACCACAAAGAAAACACAGTCGGGGTGCTGAGGTCCCCGATGAACTGCCTGCCTTGTTCGACCCGCTAGCAGTCATCGGAGCCTTACTGCCACCAATTCCTTTGAGGGTCTTCCTGTCCGTATCTGGGCGATGCCCATAAGCTCTACGGGCTTCAGCAAACACCCCAGCAGTACGAATCGCAGCCGCGAAATCCTTTGGTGCTGTCTCGCCTATACGGATCCTCAACTCTGGGGACACAGTGTTGGTAAGCTGTTCATTGAGGATCAGACCCTCAAGCTCCAGCTTGGCCAACTGACGCAATAGCCTAGCGTTTTGCACAGCCTATCTCCAAACTGCACGAAGGTCTCGTCGTTCTTTCTCATGGATCTGAACTTCCTCCTGTACGTTTCTGGGGTAAGATGGAAACGTTTACGCAGAGCCAACTTCATGTCTGCATAAGACGCGCCTTCATTCAGAGTAAGCACACACTCCCTGGCAGCACCCGATAGTCCAGAAAAGGTCCATGGCCTTATGTTCCTTGGACAATTGCTACGAACTAGCTACCTTGTCAAAGTGCTCCAAGAACATAATGTCCTCACTGGGTTTTGAACTCTGGAAGCTTTAATTTTGGGCCTCTAACTCCATCATTTGCCTGTCGATTGACCCTCTGATTTACAGATGCGGGAGTCCGCGAAAGAAATTGTTCCATCTCTTCCCTACGTTGTGCTGCTTCCTCACGACAGAGGGCTAACTCCTGCTGACAACGCTCTTCAGTCTTGATCAGCTTTTCCTTACGAAGGGTTTCCTGTCTGGCAGCCTCTTCCCTTCGCAGAGTTTCCTGTCTGGCAATCTCCTCTCTGCACAGATCTTCCTGTCTGGCAGTCTCCTCTGTGCAGATCTTCCTGTCTGGCAGTCTCCTCTCTGCGCAGATCTTCCTGTCTGGCAGTCTCCTCTCTGCGCAGATCTTCCTGTCTGGCAGTCTCCTCTCTGCGCAGATCTTCCTGTCTGGCAGTCTCCTCTCTGCGCAGATCTTCCTGTCTGGCAGTCTCCTCTCTCCACAGAGCTTCCTGTCTGGCAGTCTCCTCTCTCCACAGAGCTTCCATCCTATCTAACTCTTCCCGATGGAGGGTAGTATCCTCTCGTCGCTGTCGCTCCAGAAACATCAGGACGGAGGCGAAATCCTGAGCAGGAATCACCACTCTCGACACGGGAGGAGGACCCGTTTGCCCATCCCTTGGGTCTCGACCTTCCCATGAGGAAAGTCCCCGGGGCATACTCCTTGCGAGGGGAAGCAAGGAGAGGAGAGGGTTTCGGCATCCACGACCCAGCAGAAGCCCACAGTTGCCTAACCATACTCTGACGCATCCGAGGACGTGTCAGGTGGGGTCTCAGCAGAGAGATCCCCTAGCGAAGAAGTAGCGAAAGTACTCGCAGGATTATCGGCTACAGCACTGGAGTAGGTATAAGTCCCAGTAGTCAAAGTACTTGTACTAACAGTAGGGACTATATTTTGAAGACCTTTGAAGACAACACACACACACACACCACACACACACACACACATACACTAACATAAAACACGCACGCGCGTGCGCCGCGCGCACACACACACACACCACACACACCACACACACACACACACACACAGTGCACGCAAAGAGAGAGAGAGAGAGAGAGAGAGAGAGAGAGAGAGGAGACAGACGACAGACAGACAGACAGACAGACGACAGACAGACAGACAGACAGAGGCAAAGACATAAAGAGGGAGGAGAGAGACAGAGAGAGAGAGAGGAGAGAGAGAGAAGAGAGAGAGAGGGGGGGGGAGGAAGAAAAGAGACAGACAGACAGAGTGAGACAGAGAAAGGGTGGAGCTGTAACATGGAGCTGAATATGACCACAATCATAAAGAAGAAAAAACAACATGAAAACCCTCACACAGACAGAAGCATTAATAGCAAAACATGGACCTTGTTGGTGCCCATATGGTCGCCGGCCCATAAAGTCGCCGGCCCCCTAAAGTCGCCGGCGACCATATGGGCAGGACTTCGGGTGCCCGTACGGGTCGCCGGCCCATAAAGTCGCCGACGACCGCACGGGAAGGACTTTGACGCCCGAAAGTCGTCCCTGCCCGTAAAGTCGCCAATAACAAGATTGTAATGATTTGTTATGACTTATTAGTGCAAGAAATGATGTGTAGCCTATATTTATACCCCCCACAAAATCATATATCAACAAACATCAACATCAATTAGGCCTAAATGCACGCGGATTATCAATGTGCTTTGCCTGTGTAACAATTTTATTCTGTCATGTTTGATGTGAAACTGATGAGCTCTTTTAACGATGAGCTTCTTTGTACACCCAACGGGAGTACTTAGACAATCGGTACGGTGAAAAAGTTTCTCCTTGTGTGTTGTGTGTGTGTGTGTGTGTGTTGTGGTTGTGTGTGTGGTGTGTGTGTGTGAGTGTGTGTGTGGGGTGTGGGTGGTGTGTGTGTGTGTTGTGTGGTGTGGTGTGTGTGTGTGGGGTGTTTTGTAAACAACAAAATGTGTGGAAACTGCTACGCCAAAACGCTGGCCAATCGCTCTAAAAATTGGTACACATATTCTTTGTACCCCGAAGAGTGATGCACAATATTTCAGTTAAACCCTTTTAGCGAGCAATACCCTTTTACGCCCCAAAACGTCTTTTCTTCATTGAATTATCTCAGAAACTACTCAACGAAAATGTGGACAAATGAAGTGCTCTATCCACTTAATTGGTTGCAGTGGATACGCTGATAAATAATCGTCAAACGCCATGCGCATTTTCAGCAATTTTCTTGGTGTAACTCGGAAACTACTGAACAGTATTGCAAGCGTTTGGACAAAGTTGAGACCGATCAAGTGCTCTTCCTACACAACACATTAAGTAACTGTCAAACCCGCATGCGCATTTAAACCATAATAATGTGTCGATTTTGAAGAATGTATCTGACGATTTTCTCTAGAAGTGACCTGATCGTTCCTCTATCGATCAAATCGATCTGCTGGCGCTCATTTACTTTTTCTGACACAATCGTTTTGGAGGCAACCTGTTGTCAAATCGGGGATATGTCTGTTGCGGTACAAGTGTCGCAACTGCACAAAGTGTCGTATGCGACACTTCGTGCAAAAGTGCGACACTTTGTGCTGAGAAGATTTGCGACAGTTTGTGCCGGGAAAGCCCCTTATTGGCTAGGGACATAATATGCACAACCCACACACTGGCTAAGTTCCAGCATTTCAGGCCATGGTCGTCACTTTGCGGGTTCACACGGGACACTGGTTCATCATCGACTGATAAACATGAAGGTCAAAAACGACGGATGGTCTGAAAGCTGAGAACGAAAGTAGTAGAAGTAGTAGTAGCAGAAGAAGACCAAGTTGAAGGAAAATGTAATAGCAGCACTTGTAGTTGGTTTTACAAATAATATAAAAGAGAAATTATTGCTGTTGTTTCAAACAGTTCTAATACTTAGTAAATGTGTGTGTGTGTGTGGTGTGTGGTGTGTGTGGGTGTGTGTGTGTGTGTGTGTGTTTTGTTGGTGGTGTGGTAGTTCTTTAGTTTAAAGTCTATTCACTAAATGTTATTAGACGGGAAAAAAAAATGATTATGTGGGGTGTACTGTGTGTTGTGTGTGGTGGGTGTGTGTGGTGTTGTTTGTGTGGGTGGGTGGTGTGTTGGGGTGTGTGTGGGTTGGTGTGTATGGTTTTTGTGTGTTTGTGCCTGTGTGTGTTGGTGGGGGGGGGGTGCAAGAGAAGAGAGGACTGGTTAGGCAAAGGGGAAGGGTTGGGGGCGGGTGGTAAGAAGGTGATTTACTTATCTAGCCTTTAGTGTATGTTGATGGGGAATTAAAAATATCAAATAAACAGGTTTAGTAAATTGGAGCATAATCAGGGGGATGGGTGGGGGGAGAAAAGTTGGCGGGTGGGGATGGGGTCACCAGGGTGGAAAGGAAGAGGAATAGAGGGGGAGTGGGAGGGTGGGGTGGGGGGGTAACCATTTATATCATATAATCGTAACTCTTTTTATATCAATGTCGACAACACAACAATTTTAGTTTAAAGTACATCAAGATGTACCAAGGATCGGAATTAAAAAATTTTAGAGAAAACGCAAGTAATAGTGTTTTTAAAATTTTCAGTGGAAATGGGGGGACTGGCTGACAACTGTCTGTTAACTTTCTTAGGAAAAAGTTGCCTACTCCTGGGCAGTGAAGAAGTGGGGGTTACAGTTATTTGTTTGCCACATATCAATGTATATTTTTAGAGTCTTTGTTCAAAAGCATTTTTCGGAACCTTTAAAACAGTAACATGTCTGGAAGCATTACAGATAAATTGTTTAAAAAAGGATTTCGGAATTCCTGCACTTTACTTGTACACAGTGGGGTAATACTGACTATTGGTTTTCTTGTGCATTCAGCACCCGATTTTGAGACACTTTTTTTTATCGCTGGAAATTCATGCAGATCTAGTCCCAATGTCGAGATGCTGTGATCCCTTTTGTGTGTGTGTGGTGTGTGTTTTGTGGGTGTTTTGTGTGGTGTGTGTGGTGGGGTGGGTGGGAGAGAGAGAGAGAAGAGAGAGAGAAGAAGAGTGGGGTGGGGGGTGGTGGGTTTTGTGTGTGGTGTGGTTGGTGGGGGGGTGTGTGTGTTCATTTCATTATTGTTTTGATTGTACGTGGTTTCTTTGTGGCGGTAAAAGGGTTTCATACCATAAGACATAAATAAATGTCACCAAACACCCTTTCAATTCATTATCCCCTTTCTTTGTACTGAATGGTAGAGCAGCATGAAAACAAATAAAACAACCAAAAGCAGAAAAATATTTTTCAGTTGTAATGTTAGTAGTAGTAGTCTACTCTGAAAATTATTGGGTGATGTTAACGCTGTAATGAAGACTAAAATTTTCCCGGTTTTTTTTTGGTTTGTTTTTTGTTTTGGTTTTATTTCTTTGTTTAATCACGATCAATTTCATGTCATGAAAACCCATAGTTTGTAGACTTGCATGCGAAAGAAGCAGTAGAAAGTACTGTTCAAAAAATGTACCAAACATACCCTTTTTTTTTTTCATTATCAATTACTTTTGTATATTCTGAACAAGAACAGTAACAAATCGGAAACAATCAAATCAACAACCATCTACGTTGAGTTTGCCTTACAAAAGCATTGAAGGTAGGATCGCGTGCCGCCGGAGGAGAGCGCGTGGCGCACTGTGGGGAAGCGACTACTTCTGAACGTTACCAGACTACTATCTTCTGAAAACACACTAAAAATTTTCAAAGATAGTAGTAATACTACTAACTTATGAAATATAGTAGTGCTTACAGAAGATAGTATCCTAGTAACGTTTTCAGAGGGTTGGGCTTCGCGTTGCGACTTCTATGAAATGACCCCGTGTGAAATTATGCCTTTCTTTGTAAGCGGGAGTTTAAATTTATAATCTTGCTTTTTTTTTGTAAAACATTTCCCTTGCACAAATTTCTCTCTCTCTCCTCTCTCCTCTCCTCTCTCTCTCTCTCTCTCTCTCTCTCTCCCTTCCCCTTTTTCCTCTCTCAACACCCCTTCTTTAGGGGCCATGGCCGTATGAAAAAACATCCGTATCCGTATCCCGTATCCGTATCCGATCCGTACCTCTCCTCTCTCTCTCTGGTCTCACACACACACACACACAAACACACACACACCCACCACACACACACACAACACACACCAACACACAAACCACACAGCAACCAACGCGAAGGCATGTACCACGTAAAGATATTGAACAGTGGCCCCAGCCCAGGGAGAATAAAAAGAAAAAAAATCAATTTAACAAACGAAATTTGACAAGCTAATCTTAATTTCATACTATGATAAATAAAACGAGCAATTCATTCATAAAGTTTCCTGCTATTCAGAATTGATAATTCCTTTGCGAATTTTGAGTCAGGGACTGGGATATTTTTTGTTCTCAATTTTTACAGTACGCTGACAGTAAACAGAAAATGAAAATTCATACCCTGAACGTTGCATAACGGGGAACGTAAGCCAGGAAAAATCTGGGGAAAAGCAAATTATGAGTTTATATCTGTGATACCAAGTTTTGAATCGCAGAAGATACCCTTAAATGCCCTTTTTTCGATGCACTCAAATTTTTCTTCAATGAACACTCGGTTTTAACGTTTTGATATAGAAATCCCGTTGTTCTGGGCCTACTGCACACCTTGTTTCCAACAATCATTTAAACGTTCCCTTTAAAAGTCTTAGGAACCAAAAGCACATTTCCACATCCCATTAAGCCACACATAACCAAAACCTACATCGTAACAGCTTGCAGATATCTGATACCAGCAGTTTTTTTTTTTTTTTTTTTTTATTCCTTCTAATTTTACAAGCAATTTGTAAGCTTTTTTTGGCAGTCTTTCATTGTCATTCTTGGAGGGGGGATCCAAAATCGGATTGCTTTGTTTTTGCGTCTTACTTATTGGTCTCACCTGTTTCCCCATACCGGGGGTTTTTTGGTGTTCGGGCGCCACTTTAATAACTTTTCAACGCAAATGTAGAGCCTTTTCGATATACATTTGCCTAACATTTCCCCAGATTTTAGATCCGTAGAGTTAGTTTGGTTTTATCGGGCACAAACAATTTAAAGAAAATTGGGGGAAACATTCCTAACTTCCCTAAGTTTTAAATATTTCCACAATACCTAGTTTTTGCCCGCTGTCTGTTTTTGCATGGCGAGTAAATTTTTAAACGATAGTCAGCCATAGCCTAAATATTTGTACGAGTTTCCCACTTCCATTTCAGATTTACCGTAAACCTTTTTCATGGCGAGATCATACCCCCATTTTCTAAACACCACAATTTGGTTTCTCCAGGGTTCCGAAAGGCCAAGCGAGTCTGCAAATTTTTTTCAGAAATCTAATTGGGTTGTAGGCCCTTTAATGGTATGAAAGCAAAGCAACATCGCGCAAAAAAGAATAATCAAAGTTCAACGAGTCGGGGGTAGCTGAACACCGGTTTACCGTTATGGATTAGTCAAGGGGAAATTCATTTCTTTATTGAGAATAACAGAGGACATGTAATTTCACCTTGTTTGAAGCCCCCTTTTTGGCAAAAAAGAAATCAGTCAGCCTGCACCACCGCATCTAACGCCGCTTTTACCACCTTGTACATGCTTTGAATAGCACTTAACATTTTACCCATATTCCGTTCTTCAACTGATGACCAAATTAGCAGGAAATGAGATCGAACGCCCCTAAACAATGAATGTGAGTAAAGTTTTTTTTTACAGCTAGAGTTTTTGAAATACAAACAAAAATTAAAGACATGATCAATAGTGCCAATGGTCTTTTCTAAATCCGGCCCTTTTTCCGCCCAAAAGATTCCTTTACTTCAATCAATCTGCCGGGTTTATTTACAAAAATAGCTGTATAATTTCTACATACATTCAAAGAGAGACCCTCTGTAATGTTGGGGAAACTAGGGATTCACGTTTTACGGTTCCTGAAGAAAAATAAGTTTAAATATCTTCTAAATGCAGTATCCATGTATAAAAATAAATGAATACCTCAAATTAGTCCATCTACCACCTGCCTTATTGCATTTAAAATGTTTGATTGAATTGATATTTGCCGGAACCGAGTTTTAACTTTTATTTCTTGAGCAACATTATTATTCTCCTCCCCAAACAATCGTGGTTGTGACGTAATGTTGCTTTAAAAACATTCGCAAAATGATTTCGCGTCTTCCTTCGAAATGTCCCCCCAATGAATTCTTTTGTTAGTCTGACATTTTTCAGAGAAACCCAAAAACAATTTAAGCGTTGGTAACATTCAATAATTTTCTCAAACCATTTTATGCTATCGGACAGCTTTCAGTAAACTTCGTAAATTTTTTTGGGTTCCAAGGACCAGTTAAATTTGCTTTGGATCGCTCATTTCGAAGATTCTAGGGAACTTTTACGGACGCTTTTGTTTCGGTGCACCTTTGTCAAACCATACAGCTGTTTCGGGGAACTACCAAATTTCGGGTTGTTTTAACAACTTCTGAAGCACCTGTCAAAGTATCATTGAACCAGCATTGGACACAATAACACTACACCTACACTTCATTTTTTTGGGGTTCCTCCAAAGCAGTTTAATTGGTTAATTTTCAGACCGTTTTTAAACTATCATAGTAGTCAGGATTCCAAACAGTTTTTTGTACACAAAAACTTCTTTTCTCCTATCGGGTTCATCACCATTACACGGAGGAGACAGGAGAAGAGATAGGGAGGGAGAAGAGGAGAGAGGAAGAGAGAGAGAGAGAGGGGAAGAGAGAGAGGGGAGGACCAGACAACAGACAGAACAGACAGACAGACAGAAAACAGATGACAGACAAGACAGAGAGACAGCTACAGAGGGAAGACAGCAGATGCACAGAAAACGGTTACAGACAGACAGAGAGCAGAGAGAGAAAGAGCAAAGACAGATCGACAAACAACAGACAGACGGACGGACGCAATATACAGACACGCAAACCAGACAGGTAACAACAGAGACAGCCCAAAAGACAACAGACCAAAACAGAGACAGACAACAGAGGGACTGACAACATATACACAGACAGACACAAGCACAGAGAGACGGGGAAAGACAGAGGCAGATAGACGAAAAAACGGCTGACAATAGATACACAGAATCAGAGTTCATTTCATCAAGGACAAGGGGGCGTCACTGCGTGCGGACTAGTCCATAAAACGCTACTCCACATCCGCTAAGTTTTTTAGACCACACTACGCATGGATAAATGAATTACAAAAAAGAAGAGACATTGGGGAAGGTCTCGTCTACGACTCAGCGGATTCTGACCTACCATTACCAAACCCTGGCAACCTGAGTGCTTACCTACCATTTTTTTCTTGTGTGTGTTGTGGGTGTGGTGTGTGTGTGTTGTGTGTGTGTGTTTGGGTTGTTGTGTGTGTAGTGGATAACACGGCTGCGGATGTGTGGGATCGGACATTGGGTGCGTCACATTGGTGTTGGGGTGTGTGTGTGGTGTGGGTGTGTGTTGTGGGTGGGGGTGTTGTGGGTGGGAATTTTTGGGGGTTTTGTGAGCCACGTACGCATATGGCTAATGTTTAATACGGGGGTTAGGTTTGTTTTTTGTAGTGGGTGTGTGCGCATGTCGCGTGTGGTGTTTTGTGCGGGTTATTGTTTGCGTGTGTGTGGGCGGGGTGTCGGTTGTGGACGGCACTGCACAATGTGTATATGTGTGTGGGGGAGGAGCGAGCGAACGACATGCCACACACCAATGCTTGCACACTATGATGTCCAGGACACTCTAATTAACATGCTGACATCACCACACTGAGAAAACACACAACGCCCCCGTCTACAGATACGCTGGGGACCCTGAGGATTCAAAGTCTTTCTCATGACATTGCTTCTCTTTTGTGTCTGTTACGGAAATCCATATAGTTTTTCCCCAATTTTCTAGGGGTCTTGCAATATTGGCCTTAAATTATTCCAAGTTTGTTTTTGGTTTTGTTTAATTCACAAAACGGAGAAATAGAGACAACAGGCAACAACAGACGGACAAATTTCAACGGACAGCCAGAAACACAGAGCCAGACCAGACAGACAGATGAAGAGAGACAGAGGACAGAGACAGATGGACAGATGGACAGACAGACAGCAAAACACGGCGACAGCAGACACAGAGAGACAGACAGACAGACAAGACTAACAAAGACACAGACAGACAGACGGGGCAGACAGCAGATACGACACAGCGAAGAGAGAAGAAAAAAAAAGAGAGAGAAAAGAGAGAGAGACAGCCACAGACAGACGGTCAGGGCAGACAGTAACACCACACAGAGAGAGGGAGAGAAGAGAGAAGAGAGAGAAAAAGAGAGAGAGGGGAGGGGAGAGAGACAGAGACAAGACAAAACAGAGACGAGACAGATGGACAGACAACAAGCAGATAAACGGCAAACACAATACAGAGGAGACAAAAAGGACAAAGACAGAGACAGACAGACAGAAAGACAGACAACGGCAGGCACAGATACAGAACACACAGGCGAGACAGACAGGACAGACACACAGACGAGAAGAGAGAGAGAAAGAAAGGACAGACGACGGAAACGCCCAGACGAACTGACAGAGACGGTCAACAGCATAGATACAGATATACAGACACAGAGACACAGACAGACAAAGAGAGACAAAAAACAGAGACAAGACAGATGGACAGATGACACAGCCCAAGCAGACAAACGGACAAACAGCAGTACACAGAGAGAAACAGACGACAGACTGAAGAGAAGACAAAAAACACAGACAGACAGACAGACAGACAGACGGACAGACAGCAGATACAGAGAGAGAGAGAGAGAGAAAAAGAGAGAGAGAGAAAGAGACAGACAGACGACAGGACAGCCGCCAACAACAACAGACAACGACAGCCAGCCAAACAGTAGAGAGAGAGAGAGAGAGGAGAGAGAGAGAGAAGAGAGAGAAGAGGAGAAAGAGAGAGAGAATACAGACAGACGGACAGACGCGGATAAAACGAAAGGCCAAGACGACAGAATGGGAGACAAGAGGTAATGAGAAATCTGACCTTCTACCGACAGAAGACCAGGGCAGAAGTTCCAAAACCCACACAACGGTCACACCGTCATGGATGCCCGTCGGGGTTTCGACGAAGACGTCGCGACTCTGCATGTGTAGCGCAAGTCAAAGCTGGACACACAGATCTATGCACTCTGGGCATGCGACAGCGGTCTTTGGGGCAGGTCTCCTCTTTTTTGCGGGCTTGGCTTCTGGTCCAATTCCTGCAAACGCCTCTTCAAAAGCTGTTTACTACTTGGTGGGACAGAAAAGTCGCCAGGCACTGCGCTGTGGCAATTTTCCCAGCCCGAAGCGGGATGCCAGGCCGCCTGATACTTTCAGGCGTCCT
The DNA here is from genome assembly GCA_033310375.1 of Conus canariensis. Taxonomy (NCBI): domain Eukaryota; kingdom Metazoa; phylum Mollusca; class Gastropoda; order Neogastropoda; family Conidae; genus Conus; species Conus canariensis. The sequence continues at coordinate 10,731 of JAMYXO010000623.1, read as the reverse complement.
TGAAGGTTTGATGGCCGCCCATGTTTCCTTTTTCCCAGCTGCCACTCAGAGAAGACCTTTTTTGGAAGGAAGAAGACCATTTTTGGAAGTCGCGTGTTGTCCATTGGGACCACATGCCCAACCCCACCTCCAACTGTGCTTTCATGATCAACCTCGATACCGGGCATCTCTGCTCTGCGAAGCACTTCTGGTTGGAAATCCTGTCCTCCCGAGATGCCCATGATTTTTCCGCAGCGGAGGTGGAATGATCCAAGTCTTCAGTTGTTTCCGTACAGGGTCCAGCTCACAGCCGTAGAGCAGCGAGATGACAACGACTGCTCTGTAGACCGCGAATTTGGTACTTAGAGTGATGCCACGCTCTCCCCACACTGTTCCAAAGCCTGCCGAAGGAAGCCCCCTGTTTTTGCCATCTGTTTTGACACTTCTTTTCCAAGCCCACATGAAGGGTCTGTCCCGATTGTTCAGTGTCGTGTCCTCGATTACGTCTTGGCGGGGAGAAAGGGCGGGTCCCTGGTTTTAGCATCACTTCTGTCTTCGCAGGCGATGTCAAGCCAAAGCCCTTTTGGGGCGGCGCAGACAAGCAACGGCAACTCTTCAGGTCGGTTGTTGAGTGCTGCAGTGCACAGTCATCGGCAAACAGGAAGTTCGCTAACAGGGCATCAAAGAACTTTGTTCTGGCCTCAGGCGCCTTAAGTCGAAGAAGCGGCCTTCACTCTGTAGCGGAAAATGATCCCCGGTTGGTACTGGAGAGAGCAAGAACAGCATTGTGGCGTAAATAAGGCTGAACAGGATTGGGGCCGGGAAACACATCCTTGCTTTACCCTTTGGCCCGGGGGAAGGGGTCAGCACGTGCCTTATTCCACTAGCGACCATCAGCATCATGGAAATATCGTAGATCTTGACAACTTCGGTGGGCAGCCAATTTCGACAGATAGCCACAGCCCTCGCGACTGACAGATCGAAGGCTTGTCAGGTCCACAAAGAGGAGTAAATCTAATTCTGTTCCCGGACTTCTCTTGCAGCTGGGAACAGCGAAGATCATGTCGATTGTCCCCCCTGCTGCTTTGAAGCCACACTGGCTCTCGGAGACGACATCGTCCCCGCAGGGTTGTATGATGCGATTCAGGATGACCCGGGCCCATATTCTTTCTGCTATGCTCAAGTGGATGCCTCTGTGGTTTCGCATGATGCCTGGCGCCCTTATTTCTTGTACAGGTGGAGATGTTGGCATCCTTGAAGTTTTTTGGTACTGCTCGCCACCCCAGAACTGCTGCATCTGCCCCAGTAACTTGTCGACCAGGCCTCTGCATCATCCTTGAAGATCTCAAGGGGAATGCCATCAGGGCCCGGCCTTTCCGATTGGGAACTGCGACGCCTTCTAGATTTCCTCCATAGCGGGGGTTGACAAGCCTGCAAAACTGGACTTTGGGGCAGCCCGGATCGCTTGCTGACGATCTGAGTGGGCTATTTCAGACTGGCTGAAGTGGTCACACCACCGCGTACTTCACCTTCCAGAAGCAGAGTGGCCACAGCTGCCGGCAGGCCATGGCGGGGGAGGGGCCCCCCCCCCCCCCCCCCCCCCAACCCCCCCCCCCCCCCCTTGGTTGGAAAACCTTTTTTGGCCCCAAAAGGGTTTTTGGCCCCCTTTTTAAGTTTCCCCTTTTTTTGGGGTTTCTTAATCCCGGGGAAAAACCTTTGGGTGGTGCGGGGGTTGGTCCGGGGGTTTCCCTTTTCCCGGGGCCCTTGTTCCTGAATCCAGTTTTCTTTGGGGCCCCCCGGGGGGCTGGGGTCTAGCCCCCCTTTTAAACGGCCCGGGAATTGGGGTTTCCAAGGGGGGCCATTTCCCCCTTTCCTGGGGGTTTGGGGGGCACCCTTTTATGGGTTTTTGGGGGGGTCAAAAAAGTGCCCGGCGGGTGGGGTGCTTTCCCCAGGGGCCCCTTTTGGGTGGCACCGGACATGTGTTAGGTCAAAAAACCTGCGAAATTGGGGGAACCCCTCCTTTGGGGTTTTTTTTTCCAACCAAATGTGGGGGAAAAAATTCCCAAGGGTTTTTCCCGCCCCCCCAAAAGCCGGTTAGTCCCTTTTCAAAAAAAAAAGCCGTCACCTTGGGGAAAATTTTAGCAGCTTTAGAAGCTCTGGAAAACTTTTTCTTGTTCCTGGTGTGGGGAAAGGGGGGGGAACCGATGAATGTCGGTGCGCTTTTGGGGAGGAGTCTCTAGTCAAAACGTCCCCAAATTTCCCCCCTTTGGGGGATCTAGGTTCTTGATCACGGGTGCGGATGCAAGCCCATCTGCTTTCTTTTTTCCCCGGGGCCTTCCCCGGGGGTGTATCCGCCCTTCGCGATTTTCCATTTCCCCAAAAACGTCCGCAAAGTCAGCAATTAAACTTGAAAAATTTGTTTTTGGCCCCCAATGCTGTTCGACGTTTGGTCTGTCGCTTTCTTTTTCCAGTGAGCCCCGGATGTTCCAGGCTCCAAACATGAAGTGCTTTTTTTGTGGTAGATTTTTTTATTTTTTTGACCGCGGTAATTCCGGTCTGCTGCGTACTGACGGGGGAGAAGCAAGCTTTCTTTGGCCCCCCTTTTCTAGGCCCCTCTCCGGGGGGGGAGCAGTGCTATCCCGAATAGGGGCTCCTCCCCAAAAGGGGGGCGGCAAAACCTCCTTTTTCCCGGGATAAGTGGACCACCCCCCCATCGCCCGAGTGCAGGCCGTGCAAAGCCCATCCATCTCCCCCCTGCACCCCCGCCACTCGCCTGTCCCCCGGGGCTTGGGGGAAACAAAGGGATGGAGTCAAGAATCCTGGCAAAGAATTTGGGGGGCCTGGGTTCCCAAAAACACCAAAACCCCCCCCGGGGGGCCGACCCGCATTGTCAAGGATGCAGGGCAAACTCTTACCCCGACGGACGCAGGAACTGCGGAGGAGAGGAGCCCCCCAAGCCGTTTGGGGGGGGCCCCCCCTTTTTGGGGGGGTTTCTCCTAAGCCTTTTTTCCCAAGACCTCGGAAGCAGGACCCATTGCCCCATGGTTGGGAGACCATGGGGTGAGGTCGCCTATCTATCTGGTGCCACCTCGCCATGTATTCATGCAAAACCCTCTAAACAAATACAGACAGCCTAAAAAAAATTTACGATTTTGACAACAAAACGACTGACCTAAAACACATACAGATCGACCAAAACAAAAACAGAAACTTCGAAACAATCACCCAAAAAATTTTTACGGGCCACCCCACCCCACGCCCACCCCCACATAAAAAAAGGAAGGGACCCCATTAAAAGAATAACGGGGGAGGGGAAAGAGGAAAGACGCTGGGGGACCAGTTTATGCACCTTATCAGCAGAAAGTGTGATGTTTATAACCCCTTTAGTTAATACAGCAGACACAAAAACAAAAAAAAACAAAGACACCCGCACACACTTACCGTCCTAGACGGTTTAACAGATAGACGGACAGGTGATAGACCACCAATATTTTAATAATAGAAAAGAGACAAAAGCCGCATCGCACGTACCCAGCACCAGGGGACACATTTTTCGTCAGTATCACACCACAAAAAATGTGTGTGGCCGGGGGAATTAAGATGGGTGAAAAACAAGTCAGGCAACAATTCTTTGTCTTATAGAATGATTGGCAAAAATTTGAATTTCAGAGAAAAAAAATTAAAAGGGGGGAATATATTATAAAAAAGAAAACCCTTACACGCCTGAGGGGAAACCTCTAATTCCCCCCCGAAGGGACACGTTTATGCCTGCCCTAGACCCTTTTCCGTGGATCGGCTCATCGGGGGGCACGGCTATTTTGTGTGCTCTGGTGTCAATAAACAACCCAGTATATTCTGTGGTGTTCTCACCCCCGGATTCAAAAAAGAAACCAACACCCCCCGAAAAAGCCCGGGGAAGGGGAAACGAAAAAAAAACAAAATTGGTAAGGAAAAAAGTTGCTAAAAACTAAAAGCATTTCAAAAAGTTTTAAATGTGGGGGAACTTTTTGGCCCTTTCTTGAGACCCAAGGGGGCAAGGGGATCAAAAAATGGGAACAGCCCCCAGTGGTCAGTCCCGGCTAAACCCAAGTAAGTGGCTAAGAATTGTTAAAAAACAACCCCACTTGGGGGCTCCAAAAACAATTCCCACTGTTTTACTGAACAATTAAGCAACAATTAAAGAGTGGGGGAAACAAGTGCGGCTAACAATTCTTCAGTCATTTAAATTATGATTGGGGAAAGATTTGAACTTTTTGAGAAAAAAAAAAGAAAGAAAAAATGGGGGGGTTTATAAAAAAAAAATTAAATTTATAAAAAAAATATATATATAAAATTAAAATTTATAATTTTAAAAAAAAGAAACCGGGGGTGGCACAGAGGTCCCAGAAAAAGCCCCCCTTAAGCAATTTTTTCGGCCCTTTTCTCCTGACACCTAGGGGGGTTGGGCCACACCCGGTTTTAGTATTGGGGGAAATTGCAAGCCCGCAATCCCACTTCCAATTATCCAGTTGTTGTGTACCCTTTGGGGAAGAACCGCTTTTTAAAGCCTTTGAAACTTCTGAATGTCGGGGGTGTTCTTTTGGCCGGGGGGCTCTCAAGACCAACTGTACACTCATGGGCCAACCATATCTTTTCCAAATCAAGCCACACAGCCCCGGCTCTTTTTCTTTTTTTGCTTTTTGGTTTGCGTCCCGATCTTGTGGCGTGTTTACACAGCCCCCACCCTGGGTCCCCTTTTTTGGGGCGACACTCAAGTACTTTTTTTTTCCCCAGGATTTGGCATTTTTCCCAACAGGAAGAAGATTTCCCCCTTTGATTTTTAGTATGAATTTGGCCAAAAAGGCTAAGTCATTTTATTTTGCTCTTTGGGATGTACACACCATCGCCTACCACTGGCCGCTGATCTTCTTTTTCCAACGATCGCACACCTGTGGAGCCTCCCACCTTGGGCATTTTTTGTAAAGCTGGGAAGATTCCGGTTTTTTGGCCCCCGGGAAAATTGGCCGGGGGTTTTTTTTACCACCCCTTTTTTTTCCCCCGTTTTAAAGGGTTGCCTTTTTAAAGGGGCCTCAGGGGGTTTTTTTTGGGGGGCCCACCCCGGGGGGGGATGGGCTTTTGGTGGGGGGTTTTTTTTGGCGCCGCCCGCCCCAGGGGCCCCCTTTTTGGCTCCAAACAGGGGTTTGGGAAACGGAAGGGGGCTCTGAAGAAGCGCTCTTGGGCTTTTTCTTTTGCCTTCCTCTTCCCGCAGTTTTTGCTTTGCTGAGGGCCTGTGGTTTTCTTTTAGGGCTTTTCCCCTTTTTTTCCCAAGCCTTGTTTTCACTGGCGTCGGCTTCATTGCATCTTTAGGTTTTCTTTTTGGCCCGATCTTGTCCATCTTTTCTTGGCGTCGGATTTTTTTTGGAGGGTTTTTTCTTTGGGTAGTTTTGCTCCATAGGGGTCTCTACATGGGGCATCACAATGTCCCCAATGTGGCTAGTTTGTGTTTCCGGGTCTTTTTCCCTACTTGCTCGAGCTTTGGACGATTTTTTGCATCCATTTCTCCCAATCTTCATTTCGTTGCCGTGGCAGGTTGAGTTTCAGGCGCCGGCACGAGGGCCGTGCAAATTCCTCATCCGAACCAACAGGGGGGAGTCCGGCACGGGGTTTAAACCCTGGCCTTGGCCCCTTCCAAACGTCTTATCGGGAGCGGCGCTGCTGCTCTTTCAGATGAGTCCTTCCACATCCCTCTTTGTTCTGGGATCTTCTGCCACGGGGGAGCGAAACGCTTTCCACAGACCAGGATATTCCATTTGGTCCATGTTCATAGCCTTTTTGGGATTTGCAGTCAGTTTGGGTTTGAGCCCGAGGATTCATCTTCTCCCCCCCTTTGGGTAACCTGGGAGCATCTTTTCCCTTTTATTTTAGTACCACATTTTTAAGGCAAAGTGGGGACCGCCCACAGACCCCTTTGGGTTCTGGTCTTCCCCGTGTCCTCCGGTCTTTCCCCGGGACGCCCCCGGGCCTACCCGGGAAGTCAATGGTTTACCCAGCATCAGTAAAAGAAACTCGGGAGAGCGGGCGCAGAGAGTCCTCAGAAGAGAAGCCCCCTTAAAGCAAGTTTTTGGGCCCCATCTCCTACACCTGGGGGTTGGGGCCCCCCCCGGGTTTCAGACTCCGGATGCCCCTCTGCGCCCCTTTTTTTCCCACTTGGGCCCAGGCTGGGACGAACCCATGACCCTCGGGCGCCATTTTCCCTTAATACCGCGCTTTAACCACGAGCCACAGGAACCGATATTTGTGGGAAATTTAAACCCTTAGAATTTCCCTTTTTGTTCCCCCTTGACCAGATCCATTTGGAACCCTCTCCCCGCCGCCTTTGCCGGGGCCTTTTTTTTCCCTTCCCCTGCAACGAGAGCTTTTTCATGAGCTGTATGCAGCTTTCCACAACCCCCAGCTCCAATTTCGCGTGAGGACTTGACCTGATAGCCTTCTCTCCCACTGTTTGCCAGATCAGCATACTTCAGTCTTGAATTGAGCTGCCCCATTCTGTCTCATTGGCACCGTGACTCGATCAGATCACTGTTTGGTTGACTTAGAGTGGACACATTCTGGTCTCATCCACTTTTGCTGAGATCTCGGGTGACCTTTCCATTCTGGGAGGTCCGTGCACTCCCATCATCGCCCCGTCCGCAGACTCTCCTGCTTTTCGAGTGGCACGGTTGTTTTTGGGCCATGATTTGCTGCCTCCTGCCGGGAAAAATTTGCGGTGCTTTTGGGCCTGTTTCCCTTTTTGTGGTGTTGGTACTAGCCCAGACTACTTGTACAATTTTTTTGAGCATTTGGGTTGTCCCCAGTGACCCCTTGGCCAGGCACTTTACATGAGCGGGAAATGCCCCTGTTTGTTTTTCGGGCAGAGGGGCATGCAGGACGTCGGGGTTCCCCCACTTCACCGGTTTCATTGAGGGCAAAAGGGTCAATGCAATCTGAGAATGAACTGATCCTGAAGGGGGCCCTGGCCAAAAATTTTTCCAATGAGACTTCTTTTGGGGGCATTCTCCCACGCGTGTCCTGAAATGTTGACTTATGCAATAGGGTCGGCGCACTTACAGGGAGGGGACAGGCCCAAAGCCGGGGAAAAAGCCACCTGCTGTTTTTGGCAGGCGGGGGCGGGGCGGAGCGATGACGTCATTCTCACCCCTTTACCCAGGTCACCCAGCTCGCCTCTCTCTCCCCCTCTCTCCCCTCCCCTCTCTCTCTCCTCTCTCTCCTCTCTTTTCCTCTCCCCACTCTGTGTGCCCAGCGAAACCCCCCCCGGGGAACAACGACAACCGGGGTCTTTTTCAGTCTGCAACACAAACACAGACATGACGTATGCAATATGCAGTAAACAAGGGGGGTAACTTTTGCCCCCATAAGAAAACCTAACACAAAAGTAACTTTTTTTTCAAGACGGGCACACCTTTTAAACTTGAATAAAGTCAAATACATAACAAACAATCTAATAGTGGGGGAAAAAAAAACAAGCGCAGGCCAAAAACTAAACAGGATCACTGACTAGGTGTGCCCCCATCTTTTCCTGTCTTGGCTGACCCACAGTGTGGGGTTCTCCACAGTCGGCACATCACTGACCGGGTGGTCCGCCCATCCCTTTCTTGAGTTACCCACAGTGAAAGGGTTTCCCCACAGTGGGCACGATCACTGTCCAGGTGTGTCCGTGTGTCTCCTCTTTTGGGCTGCCCCACAGGTGAGGTTCTCCACAGTCCGGCACGATCACTGACCAGGTTTTCCCCGCCCGGGTCCCCCTTTTGGGGTTGACCCACTGTGTGAGGTTCTCCACAGTCGGCACAATCACTGCCCAGCAGACGGGGGCACAAAACAAGGACCATTTTGGGAACACATTGCCCCGGCCACATTTTTCTTATGTGACCAAACAACACAGAGAGAGAGAGAGAGAGAGAGAGAGAAGAGAGAGAGAGAGAGAAAGAGAGAGAGAGAAGAGTAGAAACAGTGAGAGAGAGACAGACAAAGGAAAAAAAACAAGACAAGAGGGGGAGGGGGAGATACATAGAGGGACAAGAGACACAGACAGACAGACAGACGACAGACAGGGGGACAGAAAAGAGGCTGAAATAATGGGTTTGAAGGTTGAGGCGCGTTGATTTTGGGTTTCTGACTCAGGGGCGAGTTCCATGACAGGAACCTGAATTTTTTAAACTGGATTTCAATAAGTACACTAGGAACGGGGACATGAATTTGGGGGGGTAGAGGCCTTGGGAATAAATTGAGAACGTGAACTGGGGGTTGGGGGGCCCTTTCCCAAACGAATTTCTGTGCATTGTAAACCCCTTTGTTTTTTCCCTAATCTCAGATTTAAGTGGAAAAATTGAATTTTTTTTAAGTCTGACCCTAGGAGACACTGTTTTTTAGGAGGCAAATTTCGGTGCCACGTGGGGAAGGTTGAAAGGGGTTTGGGGGGTATTAGCGCAGCAGATCCCTTAGAGTAGACCCATAGCCCTATGCATTTTTTGAAATGAGACGGCAAAAAGACTTGGGTGAATGCAGGTCGAGGAAACGTTTGTTTTTTTGAGATTTGATAGACTTTCTGAGAGACCGTTTGCCATTAGGCTATGTGAGTTTGGGGCCAACAATTAGGGTTATCTTTTGTGATTCCAGCACTTTATGTAAGGGGGTTCAAAAAGACATCTTTAAAGAGCACCAAAACGAAATTAGGGAGATTTGTCTTTTTTGTCGGGTTTGTGATAACATGGTTTTAGTTTTTTTTGGGGGGTAAGCGAAAAGTAAATTTAGTTCAGTCCATGTCACAGATCATCCGAAAAAACTTTCTTGTAAAGTTTGTGCAAGAACAGAAAACTCAAATGATTTTTTGGGGTTTGGGTTGTACCACAGCAAAAAATTTCACAGGCAGATGCGATTTGGAGAGGTAGATCATTTATGTAAATTGTGAACAGTAAAGGGGCCCAGGGGTTGAGCCTTGTGGGACCCATAGGAAAGTGTTTTTTAAAAGAAGAGAAAGTCGTATAAATTTTCACACATTTTTGCCTATTTGTGAGATTAAGTGAAAAAGCGAAGGTTCTTGGGGGGTAAGCCAACAATTTTTTTTAATTTTTGAAAAGAAGGATGGGCCCATCCCCATCAAAACTTTTTTGAAAAACAAAAAATTTGGACACCACAATAAATCAATATCTAGGACCCCACAATATATGTTGGTTTTAATGCTTTTAGCCATCATCAACCCGGCGATTAGGGTTTGTGGCATGAATGGTTTTGGGCGGAACCCGGACGGGCTTGGATGAAGCAAGTTGGGATGTTTAAGGGGCGAATGTGTTTTGTTTATGTGTTTTTCCAAAGGGTTTTGGGAAAAGTGGAAAGATTGGGGGATTGGTCTGGGAGTTTGCAGGGTCTGAGGGTGTCACCTGCTTTTTAGATAGGGGAAAGGCCTGCTTTTTTTAAAAATCGGGGAAAAAAGAATTTTGTCGATGCTTTAAAATTGGGAAAACGTATGGGTTTAAAGGGTCTGTAATTGTTTTTGGGGCTGGTAGTTTGAGGATTTTGCCGTCAGGCCACCCCCCGCAGGGACCTGACGGTTTTTTGGTGCTTAGGTAGTGTTTAAAATTCAAAAATTGGGATTGGTGGAATAAAAATTCAGACGTGATTTTTTTTATTTTGGCCAAAATTGTTTCAGGTTTTTTAAATTTGGGGTGAATTTCTTTTACAGTTTTAAAAGACAAACCGCGCGCGCACACACACACCCACACACACACACACACACACACACACACCCACCACACATATATATATATATATCTCTATTATAAAAGCCAGTTTTGTCTTCTGTTCGCTTATACACGCCACAAAAATTTTGGGTTTTTCAATTATAGAGAAAGTTTAAAAAGTCTGTTCTCCCAAACAGCAATCTTATTTCGCCCGCCCCCCCCCACTTTTTACATAATCAAATTTTCCCACCAAAAAAAATAGCTAAAACCCACAAAATTAACAAAAACTAACGCCCTGGGGGGTGGGGTTTTCGGGCGAAATAAATTTTTTGCCAGAACCGCACATTTTAAAATTTCTCTCTGATTAACTAACAGGGACTGTGTTTTTGGGGGGACAACTTGCAAATCTTTGCGAACAAACATCTTTTAGGGGCAGGCTTTTAGACGGAGTACACCGGGTAGAAGAAAGAGTTTCTCTTAAATAAAACACAGGAGGGTTGTTTTCAAATTCTTTCAACTTCATATACATACGCCCATATAGGGTCGGGCTCCCAATTCTAACACGGGCCCCCGCCCCTCCAGGCCATACAAGTATCTTTCTTTTAGTCCAAAAGGCAAGATTTTTTTATTACTTTTGGGGGTCTTCAGTTAAAGTTTAAATTTTTTTTTAAATTTTATCGCGGTTTACGGGGTTAAGCCCGGTTTCTTTAAATTTTTCGTTGTTCATGGCGCGTAAGACGCTGGCAATCTCCTGACCCATTCTGTGTTGCGTGTTCTGTCCCTAAGGTCCATATATTGAAGATAAACAGGCCCCCAGCTAGATTCTTATTAAAGTTTTTTACTTTGAGCTTTGGGGGCGATGGTTGCCTGGGATCCCTCTCCCCAACTGTAACCCAATGTCTTAAAAACAACGGTTTACAGCTCCTTTAAACTCTTTTTCCCTCATCAACCTGGATCGCCTAGGGTACTTTAATTTGGGCCTCGCATTATATTTGTTGTAAACCACAGCCACAGCGTTGACTTTTATTGTTAAAGGCTC
>JAMYXO010006243.1:2500-5000 GCA_033310375.1 Conus canariensis | reverse complement strand
CACCCCCCCCCCCCCTCTCTCTCTCTCTCTCTCTCTCTCTGTCTTCTAATGTTTAAGATGTTCGATTTCATGTATTTCCGCAAGCTTGATGACCTTATTACGACATGGTTTTGTTCTCTTCAATTGTACAGCTAATGATGAAGCGGACGGTGATGATAGATGTGACAGTGCAGGAAATGTTTATAATGGTGAATATGTGTGCCTGGGTGAGGCACTTGTGTTTATGATCATGTTGTTACTAAAAATAAAATAAATAAAAAAAATACATTTTCATTTTGAGTGACGAAAAGGCATGTTATTACTTTCTTTTTCTTCTACATGGGTTGGAGCCTCATCATAAACGTTTATGTATTCCGTTACAATTCATGTTTATTTCCATTATATATTTTTTCTTCGGTGCTGCAAATATTAATGTACATCCCCTTGACATAAAGGCTATGTGGGCCATTGTCAATGAAAATGCATCTGAATTCTCTCTCTCTCTCTCTCTCTCTCTCTCTCTCTCTCTCTCTCTCTCTCTCTCTCTCTCTGCTCCTGGTGTGGAAAAGAGGAGGAGCTTGTTTGTCAAATGATCGCCGGGACACACCCTCGCCCTCTCTCCTGGTGCGCCCCCCCCCCCCCCCCCCCCCACTTCTTTACTTTACGGTTGTGCATGTGTGTCCCCTATATTTCGCATGACATACTAAACACACTCACGGTGAAATGAGGAGAGAGAGAGAGAGAGGAGAGAGAGAGAGAGAGAGAAGAGACAGACAGACAGAAGACAGAGAGACAGACAGACAGAGACAGAGAAGTGGAGACAGAGACAGAGAGGGAAGAGAGAAAGAGAGCAGACAGACAGACCAACAGACAGACAGACAGACAGGCAGACATACTAGAGACAGAGAGAATTTCCACGACAGACTTTATCATTTCACCAGTGCGCCATATGTTACCTGACTAGGCTAATGCTGACTGAACAGACCTGTCTGTATGTACATAGGATGATATAATCTCCCAGCCTGGACTTTTTTCTCTCACAGGCAACACCAACTGGAGACTGGACGGACGTGGTGAAAAAAGCAAGCCTTAAGTCAGGTGAGTAGTAGTCAACTTTCTTAGGGAATGGGTTTTGATTTCTAAGGCGACGTGCAGAGAGAGCGGACCCGGACCCGGCCATGTTTTGCTTGGCCGCATCTGACGCGGTTGCACGACCGGCAAAATCACGGCTCGCATCACACGGGTCAGGCCGGGTTCACTCCAATTCATGTTTTTTTCTTTTAAATACATTTATTTTTGATGTTTGGATATTGTGATTACATTAGCTGACTATGGTTAATGCTGTTTGCATCCGTTAGAACCACATTTTGTTTCACTTATTCTGAATACTGTTAAACAGAACTAAGGAATCGATCAATTCGAACCAATCAAACCTGACTTCGAGCTGTGCATATGTAGGCAATGAGAGACGTTGAGGTGAGCTACAGGATATTACTCAACATGCATTGACATTCCATTTCCCTTTTTAGATGATCTACCATTGTTAGTTATGAGACTGTCACACACACACACACACACACACACACACACACACACACACACACACACACACACACACACGCACACACACACACACACACGCACACACACACACACACACACACACACACACACACACACACACGCACACACACACACACACACACACACACACACACACACGCACACACACACACGCGCACACACACACACACACGCACGACACACACACACACACACACACACACACACACACACACACACACACACACACAACCACACACATATCAGTCATTTTTATTGCAAACTTTGTGATGACTAGAATTATGCAACCTTGTCCATAAATGTTCAAAACACCAACAACAGACACAGTCGTGGTCCAGAAAGTATGTTTTAAAAGAGTGACGTTTTTCTGTTTCATGCCCCCCCTCCCCCTCTCTCTCTCTCTCTCTCTCTCTCTCTCTCTCTCTCTCTCTCTCTCTCTCTCTCTCTCTCTCTCTCTCCCTTATTCTTCTCTATTCATCTCACGTTGTCATTGTCAGTGAGTCCATTTTTCTCTCTCTTCTTTTCTTTGCATGGATTTAGGGCTCTTGCCTGTTCCTGAGGAACTGTCGTCTCACCCAAACACGCCTTGACCCAATCATTACTGACATACTCAAGTATTTTGCCAGTTTTTTGCTTCTATATTTGGACAAACCGAGCAGGCAAAGGCCTGGAACCACATGTTTGTGGGCAATTCCTAATGACCCAATAATGATAGTGATAACTTTTGTATCAAACCCTACCTCGCTCAATGAAAAACAAAGAGGCATGTTTGTTTGTTTGTTTGTTTTAAATTTTTCTTCATATGATAACCGAAGAAATTTCGACAATGAAAGCCTTTGAGTTGCTATGATCGATGACACACACACACACACACACACACACACACACACACACACACACACACACACACACACACACACACACGAGAGAGAGAGAG
>JAMYXO010006242.1:0-13978 GCA_033310375.1 Conus canariensis | reverse complement strand
TACACACTTACCCCTTAAAAATTACACACTTACACCCCTTTACATTACCATTACACACTTTTTCACTTACACCAATTACACACACAAACAACTTACACTTCACACCTTCATCACACCACTTAACATAAATTCCCCAACAATTGGACACTTTGCACATTCAAGATTTACACACTTACATTTCACACACTTACAGCTCAAAAACCTTACACCCCTACACTTCCCACTTACACACACTTACACCACCCCACTTACCGCACAATTCACACAACACTTACACTTTACATTACAGACATTACACACCCCACTTAACACTTAAGTCCCACTTACTTACAAAACTTACACACACTTTAACTTTCACCCCACTACATATTACACTTACACTCAACACACTTACACACACTTACACACTTAAACACACACTTACACTTAACACTTACACTTACACACTTTACAAGACCCACGACACTTACACTTACACACTTACACTTACACACACTTACAACTACAAACTTAAATTTAAAAACCCCTACACTTACCCCCTTACCACTTAACTACACACTTACACCCCTTTAAAATTTTACACACACACTTTACAACAAACACACTTACACACACACTACATAAACCCAAACACACTTACACACCACTTACACTTACACCACTTACACTACCCCATTTAATTACCCACTTACAAAACACTTACCACATTCATACCACTTACACACAACTTTACACACACTTACTTACATTACAAACACCTCCCACTTACACACCAACACCCCCAACACTTACACACCTTACACTAACACTTACACTTACACTTACACTACACACAACACACTCACTTACACACACACTACACTTACAAACATTACAACACACCAAACCCCTTACACTTATACAAACTTACCCCACACTTACACCACAACACACACTTCACAACAAACACACACTTACACTTACACTTACACACTTAAACAACCTTTACACACATTACAAACTACACATTACCCCATACAACAAAACTTACACTTACACCACATTACACTACAACACACTAACTTACACTACAACACCTTACACTTACACACCACATTACACTTACAAACCCCTTACACTTACAACACACCTTACACTTCCACCCTTAAACACACAACACCAAAACTTACACACATTACCCCCTTCACACTTACACACAACTTACACAACCCCACTTAAACACAATTACATTTAAACACACAAACATTTCCCAACACTTTACACACACATTACACACACTTACACTTCCCGACATTTACAACTTACCCACACAATTACACACACAACTTACACTTACATAACTTTAATTTTAAACACTTACACAACACTTACAAACCAACCCCATTTAAAACGACCATTTTACACACACAATTTTTTACCTTAACTTACACATTACACTTACAAACTTACCTTACAATTCACGACACCCCTTTAAACCCCTTTATACTCACCTTACCACACATACACATTTACACACATTTACACTCCCACACTTTACACTTTCATTTCACACTTACTTCACACATACCCCACTTACACACGTACACTTACACTTACACACATTTTCACTTACACACACTTCCTTAACACCACACTTACACTTACCACCTACCACAGACACAACTTACCTTACACACTTACCACACTTACACTTACACACATTTTCATTTAAACCACACTTACCTTACACACCACACTTACACTTACGCACTTCAAAAACACACACACATTTTTCACACATACACTTACACACTTAATTCACTTACAAACACTTAAATTTTCGTTGCACACACACTACACACATTTACACACACACACACTTTACCCCCCACCCCAAACACCCCCAACATTTCCCTTTTCCCAACACACTTAAACTTACAACACACTGACACTTTACACATTACAACAACCAAAATTACATAACACACTTTACACTTTCACAGATACTTACAATGTTACACTTAGACACAGTTCCACTTACATTTCCCACACAAAACGAATTTACACCACTTAACACATTTCCCACTTACACGCACACCCTTACAACCCCACAACATTTCCCCAAAATACACATTTCCCTTTACAGTTACACACTACACCACATTTACACTTCAGTTACACATTACATTCCCTTACACACACTTACACAACACTTACATTTCACACGTTAAACTACACTACACTTATCTAGACTTAACAAATTTAGTTAAACACTTACTGACACACTTACAATTAATTTCACATTTACTTTACACACACTTACAGAACACTTCCCACTTACAACACTACACTTACACTTAAACAATTAACCCCACTTACTCGCACAATTACAATTACAGACACTTACACTTACTGAATTTACAAACACTTACATTCTCTCTTTAACACACATTTAGCACACTAGCTTTTACACGTTAAACTTACACCTCATTTTATATTTCATCATCATGTCAATTACACACGGACTCTCTTACTATTTCTCATCATTGGCATACACACACAGTACTCTTTCAAACTGATACTGACTACTGTTTCACTGCAGTCTCAATGTGAACTCTTACACTTTCACTCTATATTTCTCTTACTACTCACGTTCAAAATCTTTCTCGGTATCGTACTCGCTCTCCGCTTACTAACACTCGGTTCACTAGCATATCTTAATCTATCCCTGTTCACGTTATCGGTATGGGTATATAGGAAATGAATATACGTTATAGGTATGGGTATATAGGTAAGGCATATACGGTCTATCTAAGTATAATAATCAGGTCTATATCGGGTATACTATGTATATGTATATGAGGTATCGATATATATCTAGGTTTATATGTCTCAGAGGTATTATAGGTGTAGGCTGTATAGGTACTGGGTATATAAGTATAGTTGTTTGGTAACATATGTATTTGTATATAACGGTATGAGTAAAGTATAGGTCTATAAGTATCGGTATAGGTCTATACTGTATATAGGGATAGGTACTCTGGGTGTTTATCTAGGTCTAGTTATAGGTATATATATATGGTATTAGGTATCAATCTAGGTATAGTTCTATATGTGTATAAAAATATAGATATAGGATTAGGATCTATCGGTATATATAATAGGTATAGGTATCTCTCTAGGTAGGGGTAATATATGCGCGGTACTATGGTATATCGTGTCAGGTCTAGGTATATAGGTATAGGTATAAATAGGTCTAGGTATCGGTTTTCGGTCTACTCTCAGGGCATATGGTATATATAGGTATAGGGTATCTAATGTATCGGTAGTTATTTATATATAGGTCTCGGTATAGGTATATTAGGTATAGGTGTATCTCTAGTATAGGTCAAAATAGGTATAGGTCTCTAGGTACAATGTATCTAGGTATAGGTACTCGATATAGGTATCAGGTCATATATGGGGGGGGACACATCACAGGGCTACATCTTCATAGGTCTAGGTCTATATCTAGGTGTAGTTGTTTCATCTGTCTCTGTGTCTGTTATCATTATCGTTACATAGTAATATAAAATGGTAGTTGATATAGGTCTATATGTATGGGTATACGGTATCAGTATACATCCTAAAAATACATAAAGTGGTATATAGGTATAGGTAATGGTTTTATAGATATAGGTATGGGTATATACAGGTGTGATTATATGTATATCTATGTATAGGTATAGTATGAGTATTTATATATAGAGGTATCGGTATATATATATAGAAAGGTATGGTATATATACATAAGGTATATATCGGTTTTTACGGTTAAATATATAATAGGTAGCGGTATAGTTAATAGGTATAGGGAGGTATTATGTATATAGGGTGTATCATATGGGTATAGGTGTATGTATGTATATGTATAGGTATCGTTATGTAGAGGTATATATAGGTATAGGTATATATGTATATATGGTATAGGTATATCAGGTATATGGGTATCGGTGTATAAGGTTATATAGGTATAGGTATATAGGTACTCATTTAGGTATGAGGTATATGGGTTAGTTAGATAAGTTTAGGTGATAGAGTATATGTAGTGTATTAGGTATGTAAATAGGTATAGGTTATTACTAGGTAATAGGTATATATTGGTATAGGTATATAGGTATAGGTATGGTATCTAGGTAATGACATATCGGTATAGTTATGGGTATCTAGGTATGGATATAGGTACTATATAATAGGTATATAGAGGTATCGGTATTAGGTATATTATGGGGCAGTATATATAACTAGGTATAGGTATACTAGATATATGTATAGGTATATATAGGTATGTATATATGGGTATAAGGTAATATAGGTGTAGGTATTGGGGTGGTATCGGTGTATATGGGGACATATAGGGTATAAGGTAATCTATCTCGGTATCAGGTAAATCTATAGGTTCTATATAGGTATAGGTATAGGTATAGATATATAGAGGTATAATATAGTTATAGTATATAGGTCCTATATGTATATAGGGTTAATTTTTTAAACGGTATGGGTATACATAGGAATGAATATAGGGTATAGGCTAGGGTATATAGGTATGGATCTAGGTATCATATAGGTATATATAGGTATATATAGTTATAGGTATAGGTATATACAGAGGTATAGATATAGATATGGTGTATGGTAATAGGTATATAGGTGTAAGGTGTATAGGTAGGGGTATATAGGAATATGTGTGGGTATAGGTATGGGTATATATAGGTATGATTATCTATGTATAGGTATATAAGTATAGGTATAGGTATATATGTATATAGGGATAGGTATATGGGATGTTTTTGTATAGGTATAGGTATAGCGTTTTATATATAGTATAGTGTATATATAGGTATAGGTCTATATAGGTTATAAATATAGATATAGGATTAGGTATTAATATAGAGTATATAATATAGGGATAGGTATATTATAGGTAGAGGTATATCTGGCGGATATATGTATATGTTTAGGTATAGCGTATATAGGTATAGGTATAACTAGGTATAAGGTATAGGGGGGGGGGATTTAGGTATAGGTTATATATAGGGATAGGTATCATATAGGTATAGGTATATCGGTATATTGTAGTTATTTTATATATAGGTATAGGTATAGGTATATCTATAGGTATAGGTAATAGGTATTTCTAGGTATAGGTATTTATATAGGTATAGGTGTCTATAGGTATGTTATAGGTAATAGGTTAGTATAGGTACTGGTCTTTTAGGAAATTTAGGATCTGTATATGGTATAGGTTATATATGTAGGTGTAGGTGTTTATAGGTATAGGTATCGGTAAAAGTTTAGGGTCAAAGGTATATATATAGTTTTGTAGATATAGGTATATATGTATGGGTATAGGTAAGGTATATAGGTATAGGTATGGTTATACAGAGTATGGTAAATGGTGTGAGAAATAGGTTATATAGGTATAGTAGATGTTGAGTCTATATATAGGTATAGGTAAAATTATATATATATATATATCTATAATATATCTTTTAAATTATCGAAAGGTCTAGTACTCTTTTTTATGTATAGGAAATATAGGTTTGTTAATATATATCGGTATAGGTATGGAATATACGGTTGTTGAAGTTTGGGTCGGTTTTGGTTTAAAACGGGTCTAGGTCAAATGTAGGTATATGTATGGAATAGTTTGTAGAGGGGTATATATAGGTATTGGTATAGGTTTATATGTATATAGGTATCAGGTATATAGGTATATAATAGGTATAGGGGGTATAGGTGTATAGGTATAGGTAATAGGTATAGGTATATAGGTATAGTTATGAAAGGGTATATAGGGTATAGGTAGAAAGTTTGGTGTAGGTTTATATGGGGTATTATAAATAGGTATAGGTATATTTTGGGTATAGGTATATTAGTTGGTTTTAAGGTATAGTAGGTAATAGGTGTATTTCACACCCCCCCCAAATACAGTTACACACTTACATTCACACTTACACACATTTACACACGCTTACACTTACACTTACACACATTTTCACTTACACACACACTTACACTTACACACGCACACTTACACTTACACACACTTACATACACACAGTTACACTTACACACTGATACTTACAATGTTACACTTAGACACAGTTGCACACTTACACTTACACACACAACTTACACTTAACACACTTACACACACTTACACTTACACGCACACACGCTTACACACACTTACACTCACACTTACACACACTTTCACTTACCAACACACTTGTATTTACACACACACAGAAACTTTCACTTACACACTTTGAAAACACACTTACACTTACATTTACACACACTTACACTTACACACACTTACACTTACACACACACTTACACTTACACACACACTTACACTTACAAACACTTACACACAAACACTTACACTTACACACTTACACTCACACATACACTTACACACTTAGAGTTACACTTACACACACACTTACACTGACAATTGCATACACTTACACTTACAATCTTACTCACACACATACACTTACATACACACTTACAATTACACTTACACACTTGCATACACACATACACTTACACACTCACTTACATTTACACACGTACACACACTTACATTTACACACTTACACTTACACACTTACACACACTTACACACGTACACACACATTTACACTTAAAAACACACTTACACTTACACACGTACACTTACACTTACACTCATTCAGACACTTACACTTACATACACTTACACTTACACACACTTTCACTTAGAAACACGCTTACACTTACACACATACACACTTGCACTTACACAGTTAGAAACACACTGACACTTACACTTACACACACACACTTACACACACTAACACTTACACACACTTACACCCACACGTACACTTCAACTTACACACACTTACACACACACTTACACTTACACACACACTTACACTTACACACAGTCTTACACATACACAGATACTTACACTTACACACTTAAAGTTACACTCACTTAAACTTACACTTAACTTACACTTACACACACTTTCACTTACACACACTTAGACTTAACACTTACATGTACGAACATACACACAATTACACTTACACACACACTTACACTTACACTTACAAACACTTACACTTACACACACTTATTTTTACTTAGACACACTTACATACACACTTACACTTACACGCACACTTACACTTACACAAACTTTCACTTTCACATACACACTTACACTTACACACACACTTAGACTTAGAAACACTTAAACTTACACTTACACGTACACTTACCCTTACACACACACTTAAATATGCACACTTACACACACAGACATTTACACTTACACTTATACACTTACACTTACAGTAACACTCACACTTACATTTACACACTTAGGTCTACACTTACACACACTTACACTTACGCGTACATCTACACACACACTTACACTTACACACACACACACACACACGCCCTTACACTTACACACACACTTACACTTACACACACTTAAACTTAACCACACACACTTACACTTACACTTACACACTTACACTTACAGACACAGACTTACACTTATACACACAGTTACACTTACACATACTTACACATACACTTACACGAACATACGCTTACACACAGACACAGACTTACATTTACACACAGTTACACTTACACATACTTACACATACACTTACACGAACATACGCTTACACACACCTACACTTACAGTTACACACAGACACACTTACACTTACACACTTACACACACTTACACACTAACACTTATACACTTACACTTACACACTTACACTTACACACTTACACGAACTTACACTTTCACATTTACACTTACACACCCAAGGTTATACTTACACACACTTACATACCCACTTACGCTTACACACTTACACTTATACACACTTACACTTACACACTTACACTTACAGTAACACACTTACATCCACACTTACACTTACAGTTACACACTTACATTCACACTTACATACACTTACACACGCTTACACTTACACTTTTACACATTTTTACTTACACACACTTACACTTACACACGCACACTTACACTTACACACATTTACATACACACAGTTACACTTACACACTGATACTTACAATGTTACACTTAGACACAGTTGCACACTTACACTTACACACAACTTACACTTACACACACTTACACACACTTACACTTACACTTACCGCACAAACGCTTACACACACTTACAATCACACTTGCACACACATACACATTTACACACACAGTTACACTTACACACTGACACTTACAATGTTACACTTAGACACAGTTGCACACTTACAGTTACATTTGCACAGTTACACTTACAATTACACTTACACACACACTTACACTTACACAAACACTTACACACACTTACACTTACACTTACACGCACACACGCTTACACACACTTATACTCACTCTTACACACACATACACACTTACACTTACAGTTACACACTTACATCCACACTTACACTTACAGTTACACACTTACATTCACACTTTCACACACTTACACACGCTTACACTTACACACATTTTCACTTACACACTCACTTACACTTACACACACTTACATTTACACACTTACACTTACACACTTATAAACACTTACACACGTACACACACACTTACACTTACAAACACACTTACACACGCACACCTACACTTACACTTATACAGACACTTACACTTACAATTACATACACTTACACTTACACACAAGTTCACTTAGAAACACACTTACACACATACACACTTGCACTTACACAGTTAGAAACACACTGACACTGACACTTACACACACACTTACACTTACACACACTTACACTTACACACACTTACATTCACACACACACTTCAACTTACACACACTTACACACACACTTACACTTACACACACACTTACACTTACACACAGTCTTACACATACACAGATACTTACACTTACACAATTACATTACAAACACTTACACTTACACACACTTTCACTTACACACACTTACGCTTACACACTTACACTTACCCACACACTACACTTACGCACACACTTAAAGTGACACACACACTTACACACACACACTTACACTTACACACACTTACACTTACACAATTAGACTTACAATTACACTTACACACGTTTACACTTAGACTTACACACATTTCCTCTTACACACACAGTTACACTCACACACACACACACACTTACGCACTTACACAGACACACTTACACTTACACACTGACACACTCTTACATTTACACACTTACACACACACTTAAACTTACACACACACACTGACACTTTCACACACACTTACACTTACACACATTTACACACACACAGTTACACTTACACACTTACACACTTACACTTACAATATTACACTTAGACACAGTTGCACACTTACAGTTACATTTGCACAGTTACACTTACAATTACACTTACACACACTTACACTTACACAAACACTTACACACACTTACACTTACACTTACACGCACACACGCTTACATACACTTACACTCACTCTTACACACACATACACACTTACACTTACAGTTACACACTTACATCCACACTTACACTTACAGTTACACACTCACATTGACACTTACACACACTTACACATGCTTACACTTACACTTACACACATTTTCACTTACACACACACTTACACTTACACACGCACACTTACACTTACGCACTTACTCAGACACTCACACTTACACAATTACACACACTTACACTTACACACTTAGACTTACACTTACACACACTTACACTTACGGTTCCACACACACCTACACACATTTACACACACACTTACAATTATACACACACACACACACGCACTTACACTTACACACACACACGCACTTACACTTACACACACACTTAAACTTACACACACACTGACACTTTTACACATCACTTACACTTACACACACTTACATACAATCATGTTACACTTACACACTGATACATACAATGTTACACTTAGACACAGTTGCACACTTACACTTATATTCACACTTAGACACACTTACACACACTTACACTTACACTTACACTTACACCCACACACGCTTACACACACTTACACTCACACTTACACACACATAGACACTTACCCTTACAGTTACACACTTACATCCACACTTACACTTACAGTTACACACTTATATTCACACTTAGACACACTTACACACACTTACACTTACACACGCTTACACTCACACCCACATTTACACACTTAAAATTACACATACACAGACACACTTACACTTACACACTGAAACACTCTTACATTTACACACTTACACACACTTACACTTACGCACATGCGCATACACGCTTACACTAACACACACACTTACACACACACTTACACACACACACTTAACACACACTTACACTTACAAACTTACACTCACACTTACACACACTTTCACTTACAAACAACTTGTATTTACACACACACACAGACACTTTCACTTACACACTTAGAAACACACTTACACTTACACACGTTTACACTTAGACTTACACACATTTCCTCTTACACACACAGTTACACTCACACACACACACACACACACACACACACACACTTACGCACTTACACAGACACACTTACACTTACACACTGACACACTCTTACATTTACACACTTACACACACACTTACACTTACACACATGCGCACACACGCTTACACTAACACACACACTTACACACACACACTTTCACTTACACACTTAGAAACACACTTACACTTACACACGTTTACACTTAGACTTACACACATTTCCTCTTACACACACAGTTACACTCACACACACACACACACACTTACGCACTTACACAGACACACTTACACTTACACACTGACACACTCTTACATTTACACACTTACACACACACTTACACTTACACACATGCGCACACACGCTTACACTAACACACAACTTACACACACACTTACACACACACACTTAACACACACTTACACTTACAAACTTACACTCACACTTACACACACTTTCACTTACAAAAACACTTGTATTTACACACACACACAGACACTTTCGCTTACACACTTAGAAACACACTTACACTTACATTTACACACACACTTACACTTACACACACACTTAAACTTACACACACACACTAACACTTACACACACTTACACTTACACACACTTACATACACACAGTTACACTTACACACTGATACTTACAATGTTACACTTAGACACAGTTGCACACTTACACTTACACACACACTTACACTTACACACACTTACACACACTTACACTTACACGCACACACGCTTACACACACTTACACTCACACTTACACACACATACACACTTACCCTTACAGTTACACACTTACATCCACACTTACACTTACAGTTACACACTTACATTCACACTTACACACACTTACACACACTTACACACACTTACACACACTTACACTTACTTACACACGCTTACACTCACACTCACACTTACACACTGACACCTACACACTTTTTTTTTTTTTTTTTTTTTTTAGCTGTCCCAACCTTTGCGCCACCTTAGAGGCAGTGCACCCACGCCGCTCATTTTGACACCCCGTCCACAGCCACAGCCCAGTCGGCCCCGCCGCAACTCCGGCACCGGCAATCCACAGGGAGCAGTCAATGTCAAGTTGTCAAGAGGCAACCCACCGGAGGAGACACTGCACTGCTGCCGAGTCACTTCGGTGGTGTTCAGTGGCGCCTGTTCTGATCTAACATACGCAGGACACCACCTACTAAGCCCCCTACTGACGACAATAACTGCTTAGTCGCGGAGCCGGCGTGAGTGAGCTCTCCCCCCGGAGGGCGCCACCACGTCCGTCCAACGACAGCCCCCATGGACTCGCCGATACCGGTGACCCCGACGGAACCAAACGAAGACTACAGACGTGGAGAGGACATCCAAATTGAGGTCACCATGAGAGCAGGGCATGAAGGGCCACAGAATTTGAGACATCTTTTTTATGCTGATCGATGAGAATGAGGATGATTAAGATGATGCTACAGATTTCCATTTCGGTCTAAGACTACATGACAGGGCTGTACTCTACGCTTCCTTTCATAATATATCCCGGCGTCAACCAGGCCCGAGAGATACAGGCACCTGCAGTGTTGGTCAGGAAATTTGAGCAACACTCTCAGAAACGCATCCATTAAGTGGATGAAACTCGACTGTGTGGTCCCAGTCTTCCCAACTGAGTCCGCAGCAAACTCAACTCTGGGTAGGAGCCAGTCGGGGCAGAAAAACCGACATGACTCTGATGGGATTCGAACCCACGACCTCCCAGCCGGGAGTCCGCGACGCTAACCACTTCGCCACGGCGGCTGGTGACACCTACACACTTAGTCTTAGACACTTACAGTGACACACTTACACTTAGATTTACACACTTACATTTACACACACTTACACTTACACTTATAGACACTTACACACACTTACACTTACACTTATAGACACTTACACACACACTTATACACTTACACTTACACACTTACACACACTTTAAATTACACACACTTACATACTTACACTTACACTCACACACACTTACACACTTACACTTACACACTTACACTTACACACTTACACTTACCCACACACTTACACTTACGCACACACTTACACACACTTACACTTACACACACACACACACTTACACTTACACACACTTACACTTACCCACTTAGATTTACAATTACACTTACACACGTTTACACTTAGACTTACACAAATTTTCACTTACACACACAGTTACACTTACACACACACACACTTACGCACTCACACAGACACACTTACACTTACACACTGACACACTCTTACACTTCCACACTTACACACACACTTACACTTACACACATGCACACACACGCTTACACTAACACACACACTTACACACACACACTTACACACACACACTTACACACACACACACTTGCACAAACACTTAACACACACTTACACTTACAAACTTACACTCACACTTACACACACTTTCACTTACAAGCACACTTGTATTTACACACACACAGACACTTTCACTTACACACTTAGAAACACACTTAAACTTCCATTTACACACACACTTACACGTACACACACACACTTACACTTACACACACACTTACACACACTTACACTTACACACACTTACACTTACACACACTTACACACACACTCACATTTACACACTTACACTTACACTCACACTTACACTTACACACTTAGAGTTACACTTACAAACACACACTTACACTGACAATTGCATGCACTTACACTTACACTCACATACTTACACTTACATACACACTTACAATTACACTTACACACTGACACTTACAATGTTACACTGAGATACAGTTGCACACTTACAGTTACATTTGCACAGTTACACTTACAATTACACTTACACACACACTTACACTTACACAAACACTTACACACACTTACATTCACACTTACACACACTTACACACACTTACACACTTACACTTACATCCACGCTTAACTCACACTCACACTCATACACTGACACGTACACACACTTACATTTACACACTTACACTTACACACATATAACACATACACACGTACACACACACTTACACTTACAAACACACACTTACACACGAAACCTACACTTACACTTATACAGACACTTACACTTACATACACTTACACTTACACACACTTTCACTTAGAAACACACTTACACTTACACTTACACACATACACACTTGCACTTACACAGTTAGAAACACACTGGCACTTACACCTACACACACACTTACACTTACACACACTTACACACACTTACACTCACACACACACTTCAACTTACACACCACTT
>JAMYXO010006241.1:0-13979 GCA_033310375.1 Conus canariensis | reverse complement strand
TTAAGTCCCCCAATAAAAGCTGTCGACGGCTCACGGGCCTAGAAAACAGAATGGGGGCGCTAAAATCTACAAGACTGAAAAGTATGCTGATCTGGCAAACAGCCTGAGGAGAGAAGGCTATCAGGTCAAAGTCCTCACTGCAGAAATTGGAGCTAGGGGTTTGTAGGAAACGTCTGCATACAGCCTCATGAAACAGCTCTCAGTTGCAGGGAAGGAAAAAACCAGAGCCCTGAAGCAATGGCAGAAGCGGCAGAGAGGTGTTCAAGCTGGATCTGGTCAAGGAGGAACAAAAGTGAACTTCATAAGGCTTATATTTCCCTACAAATATCAGGTGTCCCTGTGGCTCAGTGGTTAAAGCGCGAGTCATTAAGTGGAAAATGAGCATGTCCAGAGGGTCATGGGTTCGAATCCCAGCCATGGCTCGTCCCAAGATGGGGGAAAAAAAAAAAGGGGGGGGGGGGGCAGCAGAGGACATCCGGAGTCATGAACCGGGTGTGGCCCAACCCCCTAGAGTGTCAGGAGATAAGGGCCGAAACACTTGCTTGAAGGGGGCTTCTCTTCTGAGGACTCTCTGCTGCCACGCTCTCCACGAGTTTCTTTCTACTATTCATGGTTTATTGAAGAGGGTCTAGGTGGGAATCTTTCCCCAATTTGGAAAACTAGATTCTGAAAGGTTTATATTGAAATCCTTTCCTGTGCTTATGCTGTGATTCCGGAAAAGGGAATGTTGTAGTGTTGAAGAAAGAATATGCTCATGTTTGTCCCCAAGTTCTAGTGGAATGTGATGTGGCTAATGTGAATATGAATGTAGTCGTGTTTGTAATGAATAGTAGCCATGATAATCAAGGTAGTTAATCAGTTTCCCCCAGGTAGAAGTGTACCCTGGATTGAAGGGGACTGGCTGCCACTTTCTGAGGGTCGGGGCCGTAGCCGTGTTCTACCCCTTGTTCTCCGACCTGTGTCAGTGTTGAGAGGCCGGCCTTGAGTGCCGACAACTACCACCTACCACTGCGCCTGGGACCGACTACCCGCTGAGCCAGTTGGGCTGGAGACGCCGCTGGTGCCAAGCCAGAGCGCCTCTCCCGAGTTTTAAACCAGCGACCTGTTGGCTAGGCCGTCGCTGCGTTCTGTGTTTTTGTGTGTGAGCCACAGCTCCTGTGTGAGACTGTCGCCTTGTTGTCGGCAGAGACGCCGTGAGTGTGGTACTGATTTTTTGAGCCACAGCTCTGTGAAATTCTATAAGTCCTTTGTCGGACTTGACTCTTTCGACGTCCTCATCATCGTCTACGTCGTCTTCGTCGTCTTCATTGTCTTCGTCCTCTTCATCGTTTTCGTCGTCGTCATCGTCTTCATCGTCGTTGGAATCAGCAGCGCTAGTAGACAGCCAGTTATATATAGATATATTTTGTGTGTACGCCTTATGGTTGGCGTGCCGACCTATTGATGTTCTTGCATTTATTATATATGTTTGTCTGATGGCTTGGGCAGCATAAAACAAAAACGTGTTGTTCTGTTGCCTGGCTGTCAATGTTCGGTGTGAGTGTGTGTGTGTGTGTGTATGTGAATTGGAAAAGTCGTGCATGCATCCATAATTTCTGTGTGAGAGTCAGACAGTCAGACACCGCAGACACGACCCTTTCTGTCCGTAACAGTTTCCCCCACTACTGAATTGTTCAGCGTTATATTTTTTGGTCAATCAGTGGGCAATTTGCATCTCTTAGGAGATCCAAGTGAAGGTTGTTCCGCTGACAATGCTTGGGTTATTGAACAGCAGAGCTGACCACTCAGACTGTTCCGTATCTTTTGATCTCCCTTGCATCCTTAAATCGATCATAAAGCATAGGCTCAAAGATTGTTTCCTACTTTTTATACTGTTTGCATAATGTTTTTAGTTTTTCAGCAAATTTTTTCCTCTCCGCACTTTTGTTTTACTTTATTTTACTACCTTTCGCTGGCTGCTTTGGGGGTGCTGTTGGATTCTTTTTTGAACCTTTGGCGTCGAGAACACCTCAGAATTACGAGACTGTGGTGTGTCTCTATCTAATGCCAAGAGCACAGACACAATCAGCCGTGTCTCCCTAATGAGTCCGATCCAGTGGACGAAAGGCCTAGGAGAAAGGCAATACATATAGAACTGCCTTCAAGAGGGATTGCATGGTTCTCTCATGCAGCTAGTGAAGGGTTTTCATATTTATGATATACATTTTCCCATTTTCTTCATCTTCAATTTTCTTTTCTTTTTTTTTTCAATTTCAAATCTTTGGAAAGTCATTATTATAATGAAGGAAGAATTGTTAACTTGCACTTGGTTTCCCCCACTACTGAATTGTTCACCATTATATTGCTTGGTCAATCAGTGGGCGATTGCATCTCTTAGGAGATCCAAGTGAAGGTTGTTCCACATAATTCTTAGCCGCTGACAATGCTTGGGTTATTGAACAGCAGAGCTGACCACGCGGACTGTTGCATCTTCGATCTGCCTTGCATCCTTGAATGGATTCTCAAGCATAGGCTCAAAGATTGCCCCTACATTTTATACTGTTTGCATAATGTTTTTAGTTTTTCAGCAACATTTTTCCTCTCCACACTTTTGTTTTACTTTATTTTACTACCTTTTGCTGGCTGCTTTGGGGGGTGCTGTTTGATTCTTTTTTGAACCCTTGGCGGTGAGAACACCTCAGAATTACGGACTGTGGTGTGTTTCTAGTTGACGCCAAGAGCACAGACACAATCAGCCATGTCTCACTGATGAGTTCGATCCAGTGGATGAAAGGCCTAGGAGCAGGCAATACATATAGAACTGCCTTCAGAGGGATTGCGATGGTTCCCTCATGAAGCTAGTGAAAGGTTTTCATATTTATAATATACATTTTCCCATTTTCTTCATCTTCAATTTTCTTTCTTTTTTTTCCCCAATCTTTGCCAAATAATTATTATAGTGATGGAAGATTTGTTAACTTGCACTTGTTTTCCCCCACTACTTAGTTGTTCAGCATTGTATTTTTTGGGCAATCAGTGGGCGATTGCATCTCTTAGGAGATCCAAGTAAAGGTTGTTCGCACAATTTTAGCCGTGACAATGCTTGGGTTATTAAACGCGATGACCACTCGACTTTTCCATATCTTTGATCTCCCTTATCCTTAAATGGATCCTAAGTAGGCTAAAAGATTGTACCCTAATCTTTATAGATAATGTTTTTATTTTTTTCAGCAACTTTTTTCCTCCCCCCTTTCTGTTTTGTTTTATTTTATCCTTTTGTGGTGCTTTGGGGGTGTGTTGGTTTTTTTTTTAAAACCTTGGTTTGGGGAAAACACCACAGAATTAGGGACTGTTTGTGTTCTATTGTGCCAAGGCACAGACACAATGGGCCCCTGCCCCAAGATGGTCCGACCCATGGTCAAAAAGGCCCGGAGCAGGCAGTCATATAAACTGCCTTCTGAGGGATTGTGAGGGTTCCTCATGCAGCTAGTGAGGGGTTTTATTTTTTTTTTTTAACATTGCCCCTTTTCCCTTCATCTGCATTTTTTTCTTTTTTTTTTTTTTTTTTAAATTTCAAATCTTTGCCAAGTCTTTTTTAAAAGAGGGAAAAATTTGTTAACTTGCTTTGTTTTCCGCCATATTTGGGTTTTTAGCATTTATATTGTTTGGTAAATCATGGGTTTTGCATTTTAGGGATCCAAGTGAGGTTGTTCCGAAAATTTTAGCGTGAAAATTGCTGGGTTATTGACAGCAGAGCTGCCACTCAGCGTTTCCGTTCTTTTGATCTCCCTTACCCTTAATTTTTTCCTAAGAGGCTCAAGATTGTCCCTACTTTTTTTATTTTTCCCATAATTTTTTTAGTTTTTCAGCAAAATTTTTTCCTCTCCACATTTTTGTTTTGTTTTTATTTTACTCCTTTCGGGGCTGCGGGGGGGTGCTGTTGGATTCTTTTTTGAACCTTTTGGCGGTAGCCCCACAGAATTGGACTGGGTGTGTCTCTATATGACGCCAAGGCACAGACACAATCGCCGTGTCTCTTGATGAGTCCGCCATCGGATGAAAGGCCAGGAGAAGGCAATTCATATGAACTGTCTTCGAGAGGGTTGCGAGGTTTCCCCTCTGCGTAGTGAAGGGTTTTATATTTATAATAAAATTTTTTTCCCTTTTTTCGTTTTCAATTTTCTTTTTTTTTTTTTTAAATTTCAAATTTTGCCAAGCTTATTAAATGAGGGAAGAATTGTTAACTTGCATTGTTTTCCACCATACTTAATTGTTCAGCATTTAAAAAAATTTATATCTCATAAAACAAACGCGTGCTCGCACGTGTGTGGGGTGTGTGTGTGTGGTGGTGAGAGGAGAGAGAGAGGAGAGAGAGAGAGAAGACGGGGAAAGGAAACATAGACATTCATTTGGAAGAGAGAGAGGAGGGGGGAGAGAGGAACATGAACATGAACTGAAAAATATTTTAATATATTTGGCCAAGGGCCCTTAAAAAGGGCCCAAAGTATGCATGAACACATTATAAGGGTACTGGCACATTAAAGCATGAAAGGTACCATAGATATTCATAAAAAGGGCTGATCATTTTTGGTATGTTAACATTATGCGTTTCATCTTTTTTTTTTTTTTTTTTTGCAAATAGCTAAACAAAGAAAAAAGGATTTTCCTGAGTTTCTATGATGGGTTTTTTTTTAAAACATTGGTTACTGACTACTTCTATTTTAAATATTTGCTTTTTGGTATCGAATTAAGGGGGAAAAACATAAAAAAGGCGTTCGTCTTCGAGAACATTGCATACAGGGCAAAATTTGTTACATTTTCACTGAACGTTTTTCTAAAAATTTTGATCCATTGTGGAAGAACCCCAAACGAAAATTTTAACAAACGTCTCAAAAAAGTCTAAATTCTACCAATCAAAGTTGGTTGGTTCAAATGATTTTTTTCAAACGACATATATGGAAGTGTCCTTATTTAAAACTGAGCGGGTAGAGTCCAGCGTAGTGATCAATCATTCTTTTGTTTAAACAAAGAAAGAGGGAATTTAGGTGGCAATGTATTGTAAAGTTGTGAACGGTGCACATCTAAGTTTTGTTTTTATGACAAGAAACATTTTGGGGCTCTGGTGGTGAAAGGCAGGAGAGCATTAGCTACATTAAACGCATTAGTAAACCCAGACGACTTTTAAAAAGAATTGTTTCTTTGAAATTTTGTTTTTCCCAATTTAAATCTGTATTATTGCTTGCATCGAAATGGGGGTTCAAAAAAAGAAAGAAATTCAGATTTAAATTTTTTGAGAAAAAAAGGAAAAGGGGAAAAAAAAGGCGGATACCCCCTTTACATTAATAGTGCTTAGATGCTTTACATATTGGTTGAAAATTATTTAGCCTAGGGTTTGGTTGCGCTTGGATTTAAAACAGGGAGTGGATGTGAACTTTCTTTTACTCCATGTTTAAACAGTGTGTGTGTGTGTGTGTGTGTGTGTGGTGTGTGTGAGAGAGAGGGAAGGAGGAGAGAGAGAGGAGAGACAGACAGACAGACAGCAGACAGACGACGACAGACAGACAGAGACCGAGACAGACGCAGAGAGATATAGAGACAGAGAGACACACGAGCGGAGAAGAAAACTAAACGGCCCTGACGCAATTATTTCGCACAAACCTTTCAACACACACACACCAAAACAACCAACACAACCAACACCACACACACACACAACACAACATTTGTAAGGTAAAGCAAATTTTTGGCGTAACATACTAAACCTACAGAAAAAAAAGGGTTTATGTCTACGTATACCACTGTGACAGGCCCAAATGTTTTTTGATTTCCATCACTGGCATTTAGTTTGCGGGGGAAAATCGTATAGCGTCATAAATCTGCTTTCATATACACGGAAATTAGTCGTCCCCTTTTTTCACTACCTTTCGCACCCGGAAAAATGGGGGAAGTTACTTTAATATTTAAATTGGCATTGACTTCGCACACTTTTTAACTTTTTTGTTCTGGCACCTGGTGTCCAAAAATGCAAAGTAGTTTCTGTTTTAGCGTACTAGCCCTCTTGAAACACGCAAGAGTTGTATGACGGGGTTTTCTGTTTGTCAACAGTTGGTGATGACATTGCTTAGTTATTGATGTTACTTTTTTGGGCGCCAAAAAGTGCTTCACTTTACGTGTTCGTTTACATGATCTCTGAACTCATACCATGTCACTTGTATCTTTAGAATTTTGAAAAATCGTGCCAAAAAGAAACCCGAATGAATTCAATTGTCCCATGGTCTTTTATTTATTTATGTTTCGGGGCCGTTCATTTTTTGAGAGAGAGAGAGAGAGAGAAGGAGAGATGGAGAAGGGTGGAGAGAGGGAGGGGAGAGAGAGAAAGAAGAAGGGAGAGAAGGGAGAGAGAGGAGAGAGAGAGAAGAAAGCAGACGACAGCACCAGACAGACAACAGACAACAAAGAGAAGACAGAAGGGAGAGGGGGGAGAGAGGGGGTTCTTGGGTATCTTCCGTTTAAATAAAGGGGGAGGCATGTCAAACCGGTTTGTACCAAGCCTGGGGGGGTGGAGATGTGTGGTGGTAGGGTAAGATTTGGGTTCCAGAAATTAAGTCCCCGTTTCCTTCCCTTCTCCCCTTCCCCCTCTCGTTGGCACTGTATGTATACTCAGTTGATAAATTTTAGAACGCTTTCATGGGAAAATTCAGACAGAATTTTAGGCCCCAGTAATGAAATAAGCAAAACTTGTTTAATACGGAAATACGTTGCCCCTCCAGGTCAGTGTCCCCTGAAACCTATTGGCTCTGTTTCATGTAAAGAAATGCGTTTACTGTCAGAGAAACATGCGTGCTGAACAGGAAACTGTTGTTTAAAAGAAGAGAAGAATTTTTAAATTGTTAACGTTTTTTTTGTGACCCTTTTTTATTTTTTTTCTTAACAGGTTTTATTTAGTTCCCTTAATAATGTGACGATCCCTATCACGGAGTGGCCCGAGACATAAGCGTCACGGATCAGGATCTTTCACATTCTGTGCTGTTTTTGACAGGTGCTTGCGTTGGAGAGATGGGAATTCCCAATGTAATTTTTATCTAAATAATGGTCACTAGTTTGAGTTGCAGGGATAATTTTTAGTTTTGGTTTAAATTTGGGTGAAGTTTCCGGTGAATAGTTTGGGCCCCGGGGGTTGATCCAATCGGCCCCAATTTTGGGGGGGGGGGTTTTTTATTTTATTTTTATGTTGCGTACTTGCTGGAAATGGCTTTAAAACCCCCCCCCCAAATTTAAATGGGGGAAAATGTTGGGGGGGGGGGTTGGGGGGGTAGGGGGGTTTTGTTGGCCCCTTTGGGGTTTTTTTTTTGGGGGGGGGTTTTGGGTGGTTTTTGGGTTTTGGATTCAGGTTTGGGGGGGGTAATGATAAAAAAGGGGGCTCGGCTGTTCTCCCTGGCCCCCCCGGCTTTTTTCGGGGGGCTTTTAAGGGATTGGGTTTAACTTGTTGGTAGGGGAAAAGGAAAAAGAAAATTTAGATTATTTTACTTTTTTTCCAAAAAATTCCCCCTTTTTGGGGAAAAACATAGCCCCAAATTTGGGCTTTTTGGGGCTTCTACCGTAATTGTGATTTTTTTGGAATGAGAGGCCAAATTGTTTTTGGGTTTTTCTTTTTCGGCTCGGGGGTTTTAAGAAAAAGGGGCCCCCAAAAAACAACAAAAAAAAAAACCCCTTTCCAAACTAAAACACAAAACCCCACAAAAACAAAACCACAAAAAAAAGATTTAAAAAAATAAAAGGGGGGGTTTTCGAAATTTTGGAGTTCTGTTTAAATTTGTTTTTCTATTATTTTTTTTAAATTAAAAATAATTTGTTATAAATTTTTAAAATCTGGAAATTTGCGTTGGTTAAAAATTTTATTTTAAAAAAACCCCCGGGGTTTGGGTTTAAAAAATAAAAATTGGGGGGTTTTAGGATTTTTTGTCCCCGGGGGGTTTGGGCTTGATTTGGGAATTTTTAATTTTTTAAGGACTTTTTTTATATTTTTTTTTTTTTATTAATTTTTAATTTTATTTAATTTTGTTTTTTTAAAAAAAATAAAATTTTTTTTAAAAAATAAAAAATTAAAATTAAAAATTTTTTTTTAAATTTTTTTTTTAAAAAAAAAAAAAACCAAAAAAACGGGGGGGGGAAAAAGCTTTGTAGTTTTTTACTTTTTTTTAAAATATTTTTTTTTAACAGTTGTTGCTCCCCCAAGGGGTTTGGCCCTTTCAGATTTTTTTTAAACTTTTTTTTTTTTTGTTTTTATATTTAATTTTTTATTTAATAATTTTTAAAAAAATTATTTTAAAAAAAAGTATTTAAAAAAAAGCGCGGGCATCCGAAATTTTGGCAAAGGGGGGAAAAAGGGGGGGAAAACCCCATTTAAAAAAAATGGGGGGGGAAAGGGGGGGGGGGAAAGAAAAACAAAATTTAAAAAATAAAAAAAAAATGGTGGGAAGGGGGCGGGGGGGGAAAAACCTTAAAAAATGGTATTTTCCAAAAAACCCATTCCCAGTCATGATGTTCTGAGCACGTCTTTGGCAATTTAAAAATTCTTGCTGCTAACAAATTCCCAAAGAGTTTTTATCGTTAAGGGCCGGAAAAAAAATTGGGGTTTTGGGAAAAAAAAAAAAGGGGGGGGGCTTTTTGAGGGAAAGAAAAAGGAGTTGGTAGCGTTGACAGGGGAAGAAGTGGGGGCAGCATGTTTTAAAACGTAGTTTTCGCGGGAAAAATGGCCGCAACAAAAAAATGGGTATTTCAATAATTGGGTCTTTTAGAAAAGGCCAAACACCAAAAAAAAAAAATGATTGCCCCCATGTTAGTTTAGTTTGTGTCTGTTTTTGGGTGTGCCCTGTTAACACCCATCCTCTACCTGGCCCGTTTAAAATTTGTAAGTCAAACGTGTGAGGCAGAAACAAAAACATTAATTGATGAGAAAATGAACTGCAAAAAACAAATATAACCCCCAAAATTAATGTTCCGTTAACCCGTACCATTTTTCATTGTCTTTATAATCAATAAACCAAGAAAAATTTGTATCAGGCCTCCCTTAGTTTCATTCAAAAATTTTAAAAAATAGCAACCCAGAGAGATGAGGGTTGTTGTGACGCTTTATCAAATGCGGTTTTGTGGTTGCATGTTTTTGTGTCAATATTTGTACCGCTGGATAGATGGGCACTCCATAGTGAAGATGTTCTAATGTGTTCATTTGTCCCTTTTTATTCCACTGTTTTTTTAAAAACATTTTTTAATTAATGGAGTTTTTAGCGTGAAAATATTCCAAACACGATTCCACACTTTATGCATTCTTCATTTTTTAAATATAAAAAAGTTTGCTCTGTTGTTTTCCCATTGTGGTGGGGATATCGTCCGTTCCCCTTTTTTTTTACATTGCCCCCCTTTTTAAAAACCCCCATTGTGGTGTTTTTTTTGTTTTTTTTAAGGTTTTGTCGGTTTTCTCATTGTCACGACGACGTTCAAGAACGATCCCTTTCCCTTCATCTCTTGTTTTCGCCTGCCCCCAAAGCTGGTGGAGAGTTGTTGTATGGAACTCTGTTCACATGATCAGAAAAATTAAAGGGGAATTCAAATTTCAAACACTGAAAACGAGAGGAGAGGACCTGTATGTATTGCACAAATACCCTGACTCAGAAAAACCCGGCAAGGTACTAAAGGCAACCTCGGTTACAGAGGAAGTGAGATAAGTAAAGACACAGCCCTGTTACCGCATCCGAGTATCGACATTTCTTTTTCCCCACGGGAGTATGTTGGACACTCCCCCGCGACGCCGGTGGCGGTTGACTTTGAGGCAATGATAAGGCTGCGTGCAGTGCGAAAACGTGGGGGGAGGTGTGGGGAGAACACAGAAACCAGGTTTGAAATTTAAATGTCAATGATCGTTTGTGCCGCAGGTAGAAAAAGGTCTCAGTCTGTTGTGTGGGGGAGATGTTGGTGACGGATCAGTGACTGAACTGTTGGTATTTTATCGGGGGGAAAAGTGTTTTTACTCCCCAAAAGCAACTTCCCCCAACTTCGCTAACCATGTACCTACAGAACTCATTAAAAATTTATGCATGCTTTTACGTTCGGTAATCTTGTTGTTTGCAAAAATTGCGGTGGTGTCGTAGTATTAGAAAAAGTATTTTAACTTTTGTACCCCAGTTCTTATAGAAAGGGAAAGTATTTAGAATGCGAACCAAAAAAATGCGTTGTGTGTCTGGGTCCCGTGGTTTTAAAAGTGTTCCATTCACCCAGACAAATATTGGGCCGTCTTTTGAAAAAAAAATTTTAGGTAGTTCTTAGGGCCCCGGATGATGCCCGATGTTTTAGTTTACCGCTTTTAGCCTTATAACGGCGTAAGGCCTGTAACGGTTTTTCTTCTTTACGGAAATTCAGAAAGTACTTGGGGCCGGGTTTTTTGTAAAAAGAGCGGAGTTATTTTGGGGGCCCCGGTGATGCCCGATGTTTTAGTTTACCCCGTCATAGCCGTTCTAAACGGGGTGTAACGGCCTGTAAAGGGTTTTTTTTTTCTTTATGGTATCTCAGAAAAAGTCTTGGCCGATCTTTCTGGGAAAAAATTTTGGTATGTTCATTTGGGTTCACGAAAATTTAAAGCCCCCCATATTTTTGTTTCCCTTATAACGTTCAACGGCTTTTTTAACGGGCTGTAGGTTTTCTTCTTTTTGGAAATCTCAGAAAGTATTGGGGGACCTTTATGAAAAATTAGCAGGTATGTTCTTATGGGTCACGGATGAGTTTTTTGTTTTTTTGTTTGCCCCGTTTTTAGCCGTTATACGGTTTAACGGCCTGTACGGTTTTTTTTTCTTTATTTGAATATCTCGAAAGTACTTTGGGCCCAAATTTTATGGGTTTGGGTGTCTTGTGAAAGTCGGAGCCTTGTCCCTGTAGTGATGTAATGCTGGGGAAAAAGGATTAAACAACCGTTTTAAAAACCCTTATTCTGCCGTTATTTCTTATACATAGGTGGGTTTTAATGAAAATTTGGATAAAAAGAAAGGTTATCACAACAAAAGGCATTCTATATAGTGTTTCAAAATTTGCCGTTTTTAAAAAACCTTTTCTTGACATATTGTCGTTTGGATGAAATTTGATATGTACACAGGCTTTAGCCCAGTCAGGATAAAAAAACCGTTTCAAAAGTGTTAAGCTAATAAACCGTTTTTTAAAACCGTTATTTTGCCGTTATTTTTTAATTGGGGGGTTTAATGAAATTTTGATATAGAAAGGTTTCACACACAAAGGGACTTCAGTAGTGTTTCAAAATCTGACCGTTAAAAACCGTTTTTCTTGAATATTCCCGATTTGGATGGAAATGGGTATGTAACAGGCTTTGCCAGGGGGAGGACTAAAATCCCAGTTTAAAAAGTGTAATCGGTTAAAAACCTTTTTTTAAAACCGTTATTTTGCTTTTTTTTCTTACCCACAAACCCTTTGGGCCCGTTTTTTAAGCGGTTTGGAAAACGGGGGGAGTCGTTTATATGTTTGCATTTGTTTAACGTTCAGTTGAGAAGGAAACTTTATCGAAAATTTTCATAATGTACAGCACATTTTATAGAATGAATTTTTAATGGCTCATAGGTAACGTTTTTTTACTATTTGCTTTGTCACTTGAGCAATGACGAACTCTGAAAGCATTCCGATGTGCAGTATATTTTTAGTAAAAACATAATCTTGAGGGCCCCGCAAACTCTTTAAACCCAGTGCAAACCAACCACCCACACACACACCACACCACCCCACACAACACACACACACCCCACACATGCACAAGCATGTATGCATCCGGACACACACCCACACACACCACACACACACAACACACAACACACACACACACACACTCACACATAAAAGTCCAAAACTTCTCTTCTATAATTTTGCATTAAAACGTTTAAAAATAATTTTTTTGTTTTTTTTGGCGTTTTGAATCATCCCTTTTTTTGTGCCTGTAAACTTGCCCATTAACAATGATACATTGTCTGGTATTAAAACTTCTTTTTAACACACAATTGCTACAACTGATATCAATTTTGTCACTATAATTATTGTGGTTATCTAAAAAAAAATCGTTTTGTGAATTCAAAAATTATCATTTAATTACAAAGTCGCAGAATGCGGATGGAGAGAGAGAGAGAGAGAGAGAGAGAGAGGAGGAGAGGGGGAAGGAGAAGGGGAGGGGAAGAGAGGGGGGGGGGCGAAGAAAAAGAGAGGGGGGGGAGGGGGGTTAGGGGTTATTTGCAAACGAATTTTGTCTTCCCGTTGCTTTAGTTTTTGGATTTGTACTAGATAGCCGTTTGATGCATCTTGGATGGATTTGTTTCTGTCCTGAAAATGTCTTTTGATTATCTCTCTTCTTAGGTAGCGGTAATCCTACCATCTCACTCTGACTGTTGCATTGCTTTTGTACCCATCCATTGATAATAACAGGGGTTTTCCGGGGGGGAAAAAAGAAATGTTCCTTAGTGACAACTATGAAGGAATTCCAAAATGTAGTTTAAGCGTCACAGGTTTCCCCCCATGTCGAATGGCATTTTTAACTTGATATGTTGCACCCGCAATGATTTATTTCCAAACTATGCCTCCTACACCCAGTCTGACTGAATGAAAAAGATCTGTTTTTCATTTCCTTATTTAGATTGTTTCCATTTTTTTTTTTTACTTCTATGTGTTGCTTGCCCCACTTTTGACGATCAGAAAATTTTTACACTGCAGAATGTATTAAGCATTCTGTTGCCCCCTGCAGTGAGCTTTAGAAACCTGCAAAAAATTTCGTCTGAATAATTTCTCCTAACATGAACCAACCCCTGCACTTTCTCTTCCTTTTTCCTCTGATAATGCTTAATCTTATTAAAAAATTCGGTCTTTCTTCCAGACTATTAATTCATTCCTATATATTGGACTGTAGCTTAGCCCAAATATTCTGTTTTTTTTGTCACG
Organism: Conus canariensis; assembly: GCA_033310375.1. NCBI lineage: Eukaryota > Metazoa > Mollusca > Gastropoda > Neogastropoda > Conidae > Conus > Conus canariensis. The sequence goes on along the minus strand of JAMYXO010006241.1, from coordinate 1,022 downwards.
TAATGTGACCATAATCCATTTTCAGCATAACATTTTCTTTGACACATTTCGAATACATATTTCATAGCCAGCACCAAGGGAATTTTTTCAGGGGACCTCTAGGTTTAGTTATCACCCTCGTCGTTTCGTTGAAGTCCTATCATGTAGTGTGGGTTACCGGGTAATGGTTTTTTGTATTACACATTTTCAACGCATTTTATTCTCTAGCCCACTACTTTTTTTTCATGTCCATTTTTTCACAGGCCCATTTTGTGTCTAGAAAACCCATGACTAAAATGTTTGACCATTCAACTTATTATTGCGCCTTTGTCCAGATTATAAACAAGCTCAATACGTTGTTTTTAAAAATTGGGAGCCCTTTAAGGTCTTAGCACACAAGGGCACCTTTCCCAAACTATCAAGGGTTTTTTTAAAGACGTTGGAAAAACCAAAGGGAAGAATGGCGACTAGTGAAACAGCTGAACTGCTTCCAAAAAAGTTGCCCGCCCCTTTTATCCCCAAAACTGATAATGGTGTCAGACCTTGCAAAAAAAAGGTGACTAGGGGGAAGCCGCATCTGAAACAGCTAAAATGACAAAACAAAAAAAATTTACATAATAACTGTTAAAAAAACAAGTGAGCATTGCCCCTTTTCAAAAAAGAAAGACAGAAAAAAAGTCTGGTTCAGTACTCCTTCCCCCAAAAACAAAAATAAAAAAGTTGCAAATTGCAGTTTTTCCCCGGAACGAAAGACAGAAAGTAAAGTTGATATGTATGTCACATCTAACGTGAAAATAAAACGGTACCACGGCCAAAAGAAACAAACTGCAGCGTTACTGGAACACGACCAAAAAAACGAAGGCACACAAAACAAAAGTGTTGAAAAATAAGAGTAACGCACGACACAAAACAGGCAAGAAATGTTCGGCAAAATTTCCTCCTCGGCGCCAAAAAAAAAAACAACACAGAATAAACATGCACAAACTCCCCCTTTAACCAAATTTTAAAAATAAACAAACATAAATTTAATTGAGGTTTTTTCA
>JAMYXO010006239.1:0-13984 GCA_033310375.1 Conus canariensis | reverse complement strand
GAAGCAAACTGAAAGATTATGGAACCCTTAGTATTATTTTTTCAGCTTCATAGCTGGTGATTTCACAACAAATGGAAACGTATTTTATTATGATCACGTAGATTACTTCTGGTCAGTCTCTGTTACTTTCCGGTATATAAAAGAATTAAATCACTTTTGTAAAAAAACAATGTCTTTTTTGGTAAACCACATTAAGGAAACTCTTCCTTTAAGTGGTGATTCAGTACGTGTGTATTGAACTCAGACAAAGAAAATATGTGACTGCAAGATGCTGCTTAATATCCTACACATCCAATTGATGGGAAAACAGCCAGTCACTGCACTTTTCTAGAACAAATCCCTGTTCAGATGTGATCTTCTGAAGCTGTAATGTCCGCCCAAATCGATCTGTTGCTTCTGGTTCTTGTATAATGCAGATGATGTCATCAAAGGGACAACACCACAATTAATCTTGGTTGGACGTGGCCACTTGTAGGTGTTCTCTACTTTTTTTTTTATCTTTTCCATGAAACTCTATAATGCACTCTCACTTCTTCTCATCATTGTCCTTGACTTTCACGACGTACCACTGCTTCTGATACACTGCTGCAACATAGTCACCTTTGTCAGGATATACGTCCAGGATTTCGGATATCAGGAGCGCTGGGTCTTTGAGGCTTTAGTCGTTGTTCCTCCACAGTGAGGTCGGACAGTCCTGTAGAATCACAAATGTGTCACTGGAGTTGGTTCTTGTGTGTCATTCAGTCGTTGGATGTTTTGATTGACTGAGCTGGAAATTTTCTTCCACATGGGTGCATTTGAGTCCATGACTTTGACTGAGGTCCCCTGTCAGACAATTGTGACTAACAGCATGTGGTTGTTCTGGTCATGATGACGTTTCTCTCTACAGTGTAAACAGAGTGTACTTCTCATAGTCCCTTTGCGATGGGTCTGTGTCTTTGGTCAGGGTTTCTAAGATCTGTTTTTTCTCTGTTCAATTCTTCACTCACTAAAACGAAGATGTTGAACCGTTTTTGTGGTCTCCTTTCCAATTGGAAGAAGTTCTTGATCCTGGATTGTCATGCTTTGGCAGTATGCTAGGGTCGGCCATTTCCTCTTTGCCACCCACCAAGGCCAGCACTGGGCCCTTTTCCATGGCCGCATTCGAAGATGTTCCAACTGGCCTTGTCGCCAAGTACGTTTGCTGATCAGAAAGGACGTAGAACATTAAATCTTTCCTGTTACATATACAAAGACACGAAGAAAGACCAGCAGACACACCAACAAACAGAAACACAGAGAATTTTTTTCTCAATTCTGATTTGTATAATTACTCCCGTTGGGAGTACAATTAAGTCACAAAATTTAGTTTGTAATGCTACACGTTACATTTCTTGTAATCTACGTTATCAATTAACCCTTACATTCGCTTCTTTTTGCCTTTTAATAATATACCTGAACTCATGTTTTTTTTTTTATTTGTATCTTGATATTACTTGTTCTGGCCTGTTCTAATGTCAATGTTCCAACTTTCTATTCTTTCATTGTAGAAAAAAAAAGATATTAATGATTTATGGTTTCCAAGGATTGTATTCTCCGGTTACCATCACTTTCTTTAACCATAGTGCAGCTGTTAAGATGCTCACGTGACCATTGAGGCAACAAACATCATGGACGGCTTTTTTTTTAGATTCAGAATAACATTATATACTTGCTGCTTTCTGACACGGTTTTGCAACCATAGACATTTTTGAGAAACAGAGACAAGTCTAATGAAGATATCGTAAGCTACGTTACAAAACTGACATTGCTACATTGTGCATTAAAAAAAACTACCTAAGACACATCACGCCCCGATTTTGTGGTTTTAAAGTTTTAATGATATCTAATCAAAGATCTAAATATCATAATTACTTCGAAGGTACCCACCTGTGTTCTGAAACTTGAGAAACACAAGCCACTTTACCAGATATCAATCAATTATTCATGGCTACATGTTTCACATCCCAAATGGGGAATGCAAATTGGTGAAAACAGGGATGCAATTGTTGTTGCTTTATTATGCGTGGGTTCCGCTCAAAAATAAAAAACTAGACACGGAACCAAACATGTAACCTTTTATGCAGTATAACATTGCTTACGTAACACGTAGATTTCTGTCACCAGTATTTTGTCATTGGTCTGACGAAAAACTGGAAGGGAAGGAGTTTTCTGTAAGTTTAGGGTATTTTACTTCCCTTAGGCGTATGGTTTTCATACATTTTTCTCAGGTACAGGTCACGTTAGCCAGTTTTGGTAGAAACAATGTCACGCTGCATTACACGCTTATTGCCAACTTTGAAAAAGGAAATAAGAAAATCTTGATGCTTAAAGGAGTTTCACCATTTTTACAAATCTATTTGGAACAAAACACGGTTTTGGTATGTGGGCGTATTGCGAATACCAGCCCCTGAATCAGCCGCCACTGTGCTCTCATCTTTGCAGTGTAGAAACAGCTTTTACTGCGGAATGGGGTAAAGCGAGAGGCTGAAACAGGATCGAGAGCTCGATCTTTCGGTTAAAAGGGGGGTTTCCCGATGATGACGTAGATAAGCCAAAGTCGCTTTTTCGTGTTGTGGGCTGAAGTGAGATGGGCGAATGTGTGCTGTGTCTGGTTGCGGGAATTTCAATCAGGAAATAAGCAAAGAGTAAGCGTTCCTGCTTTTTCAGGTGCTCCATAAGCCAGTTTAGGCGATTGTGGATAATTTTGTCACACAACGAGGAAAGATTTTGTTCTTCGGGACAGTTATCATGGATATTTGCGGGTCGTAAACTTCAAAGAGCACATTTTCCAAGACCAACACACCTGGAAGGTAAAGTGGAAGCTGGAATTAGGTCCAGAAGGACAGCTGAAGAGGATGCTGTGCCAACTATTTTAACAGAAAAATGTATTAAAGCACTCTCTGTTCATTCAGCCAGCTGCAAATGCAAGCTCAAAAAGCAACAGTGTCACCATGTGTCAGGAGCATGAGAGCCAAAACTCAGAGCGTAAAGAGGTAAGGTTTGTGGAATGGCGTGGGTGATCTTTTGGTGTTTCATGTTCATTATTCAGTGTATGGTTTGGTTGTAAAGATTGTTGTTGGTTTGTGGTGTGTGTTGGCAACAAAACTGAAACATACATTGTTACTGTATTGTGGCAGTCAGTCAGTCACATGCTGCTGACACTGAAACTTGTATGTTTGTGATTGTATTTTTTCCCCCTGCTGTTTCTGTTTCCAACAAAAACTGGAGTTACGATTCTTGTTTAACAAGAAAGGTGTCACATGTCCAAAATTACAAACTGTTGGACTCCAGTGATTAATGTTTGGGTTTTTATTTTTCGGACATTGCTGAACATTAGGCACCCTTGCAAGTTCAAGTTTTCACGCCCTACAACCATATGCTTTAGTAAGTGAATTATTTAACAAGTATTTGGGACACAGGATGGTGACTTAGTGTTGGCCATTTTAGATATATGAGGTATGGGAGTATGTATGCTTATACACAGCCCTGGTGAGTTAGAGAATAATGAGCTTCAGATCGCAGCTTAGAATCTGATGTACGCACGTCACGCATCTGTGTGTTTTTAAAATAAGAGGCAGAATCTTTGACTGCAATATATTGTAAAAGACCCCTCAGATTCTAATTGTCATTGTGGGAACCTTCTAGAATTTAAGTGGAGGGAATGAGATTGAAAATGAGGAATGTACTAATCAATGTCCGATAACACAGTGCGTAGCGTGACTGCACCCTGAGATATGATGTCATCTGTTCACACACACTACAGGTCCGAGGCATTCGAGTGTCGACACACATGTCCACAGTGCTGTTGTCAGTCGCATCAACCGATGCTGTGATATATCGTACACTTGTGATTCTGACCTGCAACTAGCGTATGTCGAGTGTGTATTGAAGTGGGTAAGCGTGGGGGGAGGGAAAATTCTGGGATATGTGAGAGGATTATAACAGTTCTTTAAATGACTTTTATGTTCTTGTTCAGTATGTGTTCATGATGTGCGCTATGGTGATGAATGATGCGAAGCTATTCCTTTATGCTTACAGTGTGGTAGATAGCGCCAGTGTGCTCAGACATAAATTCCCTAGGACAGTGCAAAGAGATAATCAAATACACAACTACTATTCTGGAAAAAGGCTTTCTCATATGCCTGCTGAGAGTGTTAGATCTTAGTGAGCTAAACTTTGTTGTGAATAATTAAGAGTTAGTTGACCCCTCAATGCTGTTCAGTGCTATATAACTATGTCCTGCGTGTGTTAAAGCTTATTTACACTCATATTAACCCCCCGGCTCATACTCAGTGTGTGTCGCCTCGTGTCATTGTTGTGTGTGTCGCCAATCGTGTGGTGTTGTGTGTGTGTGTGTAGGTTTCGTGTCTTGTGAACAGTGTATGTTTGTGCATGTTGTGTAGTTCATGTACACTATCTGTGTCGTGCGTATGTGGTGTAAGATACATAATATGGATTCAACCTGTAATAAAATCAATGTTCGATACTGCTGGAAAAAATTTGATTTTACGTACTCATAGCGAAAGGTTTGGGGGACTTGTCTTTCATTCAGGGTTAGTCTTGGCATTTATACGTCACTTGACGGAATCCCGGACTTCGTCTCTTTCCTTTACTGTGTCGGCAATCCCCGTGGCGAGTCACGATTAGGTTTCTGAAAACCCGCCCCCCCCGGAATCTCTCTCTCTCTCTCTCTCTCTCTCTCTCTCTCTCTCTCTTCTCTCTCTCTCTCACACACACACAAGAGAAAAATCTAACCCACGAGATGAATCTGGCGTTGCTTGCCGCCGGTACGGGGCGAGAGCTTGAGGTTGACCCTGTTACATTGGTCCGAGGTGTTATTTCTATGACAAAGTTGGTCGTCCTCCTCCCGGTGGGAAAAAGAAATTTCGGGGTGAAACTCAGCGGAACAAGATCTACGCAGCTTAGTGTAGTCTGCAAGTTAGGCCCAAGACGTGATCGACTGGAGGCCGAGTGCTGCACACTGTTGTTGCCCACCGAGGAGAACAAACAAACAAACAAGCAAAAGCAACAAAAACATTCTACTTGTTGAGATTCTTTCTTCTTCTTCTTCTTCTTCTTCTTCTTCTTGAAAACCCTTCGTTTTTTCTTTGTCCATCTTTTATAATTGTCCTATACTTTACTGTTTCAAAAATTCAGTTTATGTCTTTGTATCCTTTTTGGAGTTGTTTTGTCGTATATTTCTTTCTCCTTTCTTTTCTTTCATTTTCTTTCTTTTCTTTTATTATTTATTTTGTTGTCTGTTCTTGTTTTGTTTTGTTTTCCTTTGGTTCTTTTGTTTGAAAACTTGCTCGTATCCGTCTTTCATTATCTTTGTACTTCATTGCCAATTTCTATGTTTATTCATCAATTTTTGTTTTGTTTTGTTGTCTATTTGTCTCTCTTTGAAACATTTTGCTCTTAGTATCTATTCCTTCTGTACTTTTCTTCTGGTTGTTGTTATTGAAATTTCTGGTGTTTGTCTTTGGCAACCTCGAACCAGCAGACCTGGAGACAGCAGCTTCAGACCGGGTCAGCTGCGGTCCACCATCAAGGGCCGGCATCAAGAAGCAGTTGCAGTGCGAGGGAGAGGCCCACGTGGGAAGAACGGAGGCGCCGCAGGACGGGGCAAAGGATGGCGTCGGCACCCACAGACACTGATGACGGCAGACTTCACCATGCAGCTACTGCCACAGAGTTGCCACTCGAGGATCAGGCTCTTCAGCCACTAGCAGGCGTGCTGCAACTCCAACAACTGACTGTTCCATGCGCTTACACCATTGTCTCTCCGACAGATGGATGGTAACTGTGTTGTATTTGTGCTTTGTCTTTGGTGTGGCATTTCTTTCTTTTATGTTTGTTGATGGTATGTCTTTCTTTCTATCTATCGATCTTTCACTTCTTTCTTTCTATATTCCAGGCTTCTGTACTCCCTTTCTTTCATTCTGATCTTTATTCCTCTCTGTGTGTGTGTGTGTGCTTGTGTGTGTGTGTGTGTGTGTGTGTGTGCTGTGTGTGGAGTTGTGTGTGTGTGTGCGTGCGTGAGTGCATGTGTGTGTGTGTGTGTGTGTGTGTGTGTTTGCAGTGTGCGTTTATGTATGTGTGTGTGTGTCTCAGCAAAACACAGTGAGAGGACCAAACAGGCCTGGTGAGTCAGGAACTGGACACAACGTGGTGCTTTCTGAGTAGCTTCCGTGTTCTCTGCTTCGCACGTCCGTTCAAAGGCATTCCAAACAATTTCTGAGACGATGGACGACAAACTTTCAGAACCAAGGTATAATATGAAGCATGTCACACTGGATTTAAAACGTCTGTCGCGTATGACATTGTTGGTGATAAAAAATCGGGAATGAATCGAATGTGAAGTGCGTTTGTGTCCTTTTTTTCTCTATTGCATAAGAAAACACCAAAACAGCATGAACTCTTTTTGTCCATACTGAACAGCCGGAATTTCAGTCTGTTCACACCTGAGATGTGATTCTCCAAGACTGTAATCTGAGCGGAGAAACTTGGTCTTCGAAAAGACGTACCAATACACATTTGGCTTTCCTCCTCGCCTGGCTGTTGATCAATGAGCTCTGGATACGGTTTTATGATGGAAAAAATTATCTGTCGGAAAACGGACCAGTAATGTCAATACATTGTAAGTTGTATTTATCATGGACTTAGAGTCATTAACAACATTTCGACGGAAGTCTGATGTTTCGGTTTTATAGAGTGACATTTAGCGCACAACTCCGACAATGACCACATAGTGGAACGAAAGAAGACGACTGTTCCAGACCTGGTCGGCATCGTCATCATGTCGTAAGAGTCGCAAACTTGTACGGAAAAGATCGTTGTCATGCGATCCACGAAATGACAGCTTACGCAATGACTTCGAATGATCGTTTCGGAATTTCGAACAGGTTTTTTTCACAATACTTTTGGCAAATTCAAGAAGTAGTCTTAGGTCTTGGTCGCTCTGAAGATGAAATAATGGTCGCCAAAACTGAATTGTGCAGAGGATTAGTTTAGGGAAAATTATGGGCTTTTTGGTCCAAGGTATAAACAATACATTCATTGTTGCGATTTTAGCGATGTATATTTAGTTAATGATATAGGTTACGAGGCACTTATGTTAAAGAGATGACACAAAAACAATACCTAGATTATCATCAATCATGGGAGGTAAGGGGGAAGGTACTCCTACTATAAACATTGACAACTGGCGGGTGATCGATGAAAAATGACGCAACTTCAGATCGTGCAAATTGCCAGTTTAGTTTGAAAATAGAGGCTTTTCGGTCCAACACAGACAATATATGTAATCAAAATACATTCATTTGTGTGACTTCAGCGACATAGACATAATAATGATATTGGTTCTGAGGCCATTCCCATTTGAAGGGAGTTGACCGTACTAATCCACGGTTGATTCAATTAGGGGAAGTAAGGGGAAAGGTAACTCCCGAAACAGTCCTTTTCTTTGCATGATGGTCACCACCGAGAGAGGAGCCATTGAGCACCTGGCTACATAGACTTAACTTGTTGATTTTATTTGTCAGTTGTTCCTGTTGATATTAGTTCTCTCTGAACACAATTGTCTCTGTGGATTTGTTGTGTCTAAGGCTGTGTTCGGATGAAACTAAAGTGTTTTTTGTGTATGGGAGCGCGTCAGTATGAGCAAGAGTGGCGAAAATGCACAGAACAATGACACGTAACAATTGCAACTGGCAACCCACCACAGTATACGATATACTGTCACACCACCACAACGATAAAGGTTCAAACGGAACTAAATCGTTCCTCTTTTTTGACACCACCCCCCCCCCCCTCCCGCCCCCCCCCGCCCACTTCCAGCTCCCCTCTTCATGTTTATTGTACCATACTCATTATCTCTGATTCAATACAATCGGCTTTATGTTCACTCCAATTGTAGACCTTTCGTGAGTTTCTTTCGTGCGCACGAAGTATGTGAATCGATGTTGAGAAAAAACAACGAAGTAACCTTGAAAAAAAAAAATGAAAAAAAAAAAAAGCAAAGTCGGCAGTAATTCTTGCAAGAAAACAAAGGGCAATAATTCGGTTGGGGTTGATCAGGAATATCTTCATTGGAATCGCTCTTTGTGGGATTGAATCAGCCTTTTCTTTCCAAACACAATAAAAGGACTATGACGCTTAACAAACTAAACAACAAAATGATCATTAAAAAAAAAAACAAAAAACGCGACGCGTTACGAAGAAGCACAGTAACTTTTGGCCCCATTCATGATGAAAAAAAATGTGAGTGAGTGCTCTGGTTTTTCGTGTTGAATGGTCCCAAATGGTGTTTACGTTGCCTGAGGAGAAACAAGACACAAGAGGTCTGGAAAAGGCGTACGTGTTTGTCTTGTCATGGTTTTGTCGGTGGGTATTCATTTCTCTTGGAACTAGGTTTCTATTTCCGCCTGCAGTCCCTCCACCCGACTCCTTCCCTCCCTGCCCCAGCCACACTGACATGATGGTATGACAGTAGTGACGTCAGTGTGTATACACCTACGCCTGTGCTGGCTCCTGTCCACCTTTAAAGTTGGAGGGTCGGAGAGGCATTGGGGCGTACAGGCCGTGACCTGTGCAATGACCACTCTGCTACACAGGATTTTCTCTGATAGTTGATTGTACTGGGTTACAGACTGTTGTGGTTGCGCTGTATCAGATGTATTTGGGACAGAGGTGGGACGCATCCACATCTGGGGGTGGGAATGCACCCTGTCCCCGAAACAGTACACAGTAAGTCTATACACGTACTCATAACGTATCCGTTTTTTTTGGCCCAGGAGTGCTGTTCCATTGAATAACCTACATATCCGTTTTTCTGCAATGTGTAGCTGGGGTTTGAACAGACGGACGCTAATAAGCGTACCATTTTGAGTTGGAAGGTTGCCATGCACACATTGTGTGTGTGCGTGCGTGTGTGCGTGGTGTATGTGTGTGTGTGTGTGCGCTGTGTGTGTGTGTCCGTGTGTTGTGTGTGTGTGTGTGTGTGTAGTGTGTTTTATTCGGATAACCATCGCAGAAGACCAAAATTCAACATATATAAACTTTTAACTCTTTAATTTTGAAATTCTAATTATTCCCTTGGCGGTATAAGCCAATGTTTTTGATAAGATTTTTCTTTCGCGCAATCAGCGAATTACAAATAAACGATAGTTAACTGTTCTATTCAACATGCAGACCATTCAGGACAAGGGAAGTACATCCATTCCTTGCGGAAAAATAAATAACTGATATTTCTAACCGTGAACTGATTAATATGGATTCATTTTGTGCCCAGTAGTTACAAGGAAGGATAGTGACTGATTGCTTGTTCTTCGTTTCGGGAATTGTCCCTAAAATGTTGGTTTAATCTTGCATGAAGAAGAAGGCCAAAGAGGTCTCGAAACGCTTCGTGTTTTGTTTTTGTCATTTGTTTCTCTCCCCCCCCCCCCCCCCCCCCCCCCCCCCCCCCCACCCCCCCCCCACCCCCCCCCCCCCCCCCCCCCCCCCCACACCCACCCCCCCCCCCCCCCCCCACCCCCCCCCCCCCCCCCCCCCCCCCCCACCTCCCCCCCACTCCCCCCCCCCCCCCCCCACCCCCCCCCCCCCCCCCCCCCCACCCCCCCCCACCCACCACCCCCCCCCCCCCCCCCCCCCCCCCCCCCACCCCACCCCCCCCCCCCCCCCCCCCCCCACACCCCCCCACCACCCCCCCCACCCCAACCACCTACGCCCCCCCCCCCCCCCCCCCCCCCCCCCCCCCCCCCACACCCCCCCCCCCCCCCCACCCCACCCCCCCCCCCCCCCCCCACCCCCCCCCCCCCACCCCCCCCCCCCCCACCCCCCCCCCCCCCCCCCTTATCCCCCCCCCCCCACCCCCACTCCGCCCACCACCTTTTTGTTTTCTTCTTCTTCTTTCTTGTTCCAAACGTAAGGATACAGTCATTTCTGTGTTAGGTTTGTGTTTGTTTCCGCCTGCAGTCACCTCATTCTCTTTTCTTTTTTTTTTTCTTTTTTTTTTTTTGTGCGCTCACGTACAGCAAAATATTGCACCAAACACTACAGAGTTCATTTTAACCACACAGAGTAAAATGGTTGAAAGATATGGCCCAAAGACAATGCCACTAATGGTTGGTTGCTTGATCTCAAGGGTAATGCATGGTCATTCAGAGATATATAGTAGAAATTGAAATCACATTTTATTGTAAAAAAATGTTGACACATTTTCAGACAGGGGAAAGAATTTTTATTGATTCAGAACTCTCTAATTCCTTCCCTTGCTGCTATAACATAGTGTATCTAAGCGTGAAGTGCATTAAAGGAGGGGATTTAGATTCTTGCCAGTACCTTTTCTTTTTTGCTTTTTTTTTTCATTTTCTTGTTGTTTGCTATGGTGCTGTCTTTAAATAACACTGTGGATGAGAGACCCGCGATCATGAGTTCGGTCACGGAAAGGGGAAATATCTTACAAAGAATTAGATTTGTTACTCCACTTACGAACAGGTACAGATATATGCATCTACAGACGCACGCATGTATGACGTGCCGCGCGCTTGCGCCGCGCCACATACGCACACACACACACACTCACAAACACACCACACACACCCTCACACACACACACGCACGCACGAACAGACACACACAACACAAACACACACACACACACACACAACACACACAAAATGGCAGAATAAGAAGATGTAAGCGGATACTCTTGAATGGGATTGGATACGTCACACAAATCAAGTTTTGTTTGTTTGTGTGCTATATCTGTTATCCACATTATGAAAAACTTTTTTTTTTCCCCGGTAGCAATGGGAGATAGAAGCAATCAATTATTACGAAAATTTGCACAGTGAGAGAGAGGAGAGAGAAGAGATCGACGGACGAGAGAAGAGAGAGGAGAAGAGAGAGAGAGAAGAGAGAGAGTAGCAAAGGTTAGATCTTGGATGCACCCTTTCACCTGTTTATGAATCAAGCTAGCAACCAAGAAACATTCTCTTGTTGAGCTTTTCTTCTTCTTCTGAAAAACTTCAGGTTTTTCTTTGTCCGTCTTATTATTTTCCTACCATTTTAATGTTCAAAATTCTAGTTTATGTCTTTGTATCCTTTTTGGAGTTGTTTTGTCGTATATGTTTCTATCTCCTTTCTTTCGTTTCTTTTCTTTTCTTTTTTTCTTTTTTTTTTCGTTTTTGTTTGTTTGTGTTTTTTGTTTTGTTTTGTTTTTAGTTTCTTTTATTTGATTAACTTTCTCGTCTCCGTCTTTCATTATTTTTGTATCTTCACTGACACATTTTCTATGTTTATTCTATGGGTTTTTTTCTATATTTTTTTTCTGATTTGGGGCTATGTCTTGTCAATTTTTGAATTGTTTTGTGTCTCTATTTTTACTCTTCTTTGAAAACATCCTCATCGTGTCTATCTTTCGTTCTTTCTGTACTTTTCTCTCTTGTTGTTGTTATTTGAAAATTTCGGAATGTTTGTCTTTGGCAACCTGACCCAAGCAGACCTGGAGACAGCAGCTTCAGACCGGGTCAAGCTGTGCGGGCCACCATCAAGGCGGCATCAGCTCAAGCAGGCAGAGCAGATGAGAGAGGCCCGTGGGAAGACCGGAAGGGTTACCGCTGACGGGCAAAGAATGGCGTCGGCACCACAGACCACTGATGACGGAGACTTCTACTGCAGCAACTGCCGCTCGAGGTCAGGCACTCTTCAGCCACAAGCGGCCGCTGCAACTCCACAAACATGACTGATCCATGGCGAAAACCATTGTCTCTCCAGACAGCGGATGACAACTTTGAGTCCATTTGTGCCTTGTTTTGGTGTGCATTTCTTTCTTTTGTGTTTGTTGATGTCTGCGTCTTTCTTTCTATCTATCGATCTTTCCTTCTTTCTTTCTCTTTTTCCAGTCTTCATGTACTCCCTTTCTTTCATTCTATACGTTCGTCCTGTGTCCTTCTTTTATCTCCTTTTTTTCTTTTTTCTTCCGATATCAATCGCAGACAGAACTAAAATTCAACAAATCGTGAATTTTAACTCTTTCGATTCAGAACTTCTTAACTCATTTCTTGGCTGTACAAAAAATGTTTTGTAGATTCTTTTGCGACCCAATCAGCGATTGATTAGAAAAGACAAAAAGAAAACTTTTCTATTCAAACAAAATCTGAACATTTTCAGTCAAGGGAAGTCATTTTTGGAATTCAGATCATCTTAATTCCTTCCCTTGGCTATCGAATAATAATATTTCTACGCGTGAAACTGACTTGATTGGTTTCATTTTGCGCCCAGTAGTTACACGAAAAGAATGTGGCTGCCTGATTGCTCGCTATTTGTTACGAATTGTCCTAAGTGTTGGTTATCTTGCCTGAAGTAGAAGGCCAAAGAGGTCTCGTACGCGTAGTGTTTTGTTTTTTCTTTTTGTTGCCCCTTTCTTTTTTTTCTTCTTGTCCAAGTACAGAACAGTACCTTTCCTCTCTGTTAGGTTTGTGTCAGTTTACGCCTTGCAGTCTTCTCATGTCTGTTTTGTTTTCTTCTTTTATGCGCGCTCTGTCTCTAGCAAAGATTGCACAAAACACTAAAGAGTTCATTTTTTAACACACAAGTCGTGTTATGGGGTGGAATATGTGGGCCCAGCAGGACAATGGCACTGATGCTTGGTGTTGATCTAAATGGGGATGCATGATCACTCTAGCGAAATTTCATTACAACTGAAAACACTTTCTATCGAAATAAAAAACGATCGTTCATTTTCATGACAGGAAGAAGTAGGGTTTTTTTTTTCATTAATAAATTCAGATTCATTCCCTTTTCTGTATTAAAGTAGTGTTTTACACGTAACTGAATTAAAGGGGGAAAAGAATATAGATTCTTGCCAGTCCCTTTTTTTTTTTCTTAAAAATTTTTGTTGTTGTTCCCCATTTTTTGGGGTTTTTAAAATTTTTGGGCAGTTCAAATCAAAATGTGGATGAGATTTCCCGCAGATATGAGTTGGGCCACAAAAAAAGGGAAATAACCCACAAAAGAATTATAGTAGTAGCCCCGACCCTACGGAAGGCACAAATTACGCAGTTCGTACGCATTTTTTGTATGCAAACACAACACCAAAAACACCCACACACAACAACACAACCCAAAACACACACACAACACACACGCCTGTTTTTAAAAAAAGATGGGGGGTGTTTCTGGACGATGAGAAACCCAAATAGACAAGGGGCAAAATTTACGTGATCTCCCTACATAAAATTTTGCGTGGGCATGGTACTACAGACAATTTTGGGGATCAGGGTGTACCAATCCAAGCCCTGGATCACCAAGGACCGGAAAACAGCTGCTGAAAAAGAGAAAGTCGCTCCCGAAAGAAAAGGACACCAGGAAATATGCAGTCACCTAGAAGAAGATCGACAAAAGGATTCAGGGAGGAGAAGAAGTACTCTCAAAAAATCGGGACAACTTTTCCGGGAAGGTGACTCCAGGAAGTGCTGGCGAACAAACTCCCGCCCTAACAGGGGACAGGCCAAGAAAACTGAATGAGAGAAGAGAGAGGGATTGGCCCTTTTACTGAATGTGTTTCACACGTTTTGACCGCGGGGCTTCAGATTAGCAGCGCGGGATGGAAAAGGTGCCCAGCTCCCGGATCCCCAGTGACCATAATGAAGGGAAGTCCCCGACTGTTAGGGGAAACTGAATGTCAGAAGTGCCTCTGGTCCGGTTTGGATTTAGCCAAATAGGACTTGAAAAAACCCCCCCGGAATCCCCTTTTGGGCCCCCCTTTCAGGAGTGTTCAGCGAACATTTCGGAAGGCCATGTTTCGCGATTATGGAAAACTCCACAATTTATTCCTGGCCAAAAAGAAAAATGATTTAGTCAGCTCAACGATTTCCGAAACCGGGGGGTTTAAAATCAGTCCCCATGAATGAATGAGGGTTTGTCCCAAGATCTAGGGGAGAAAAAGAAGACCATAAGA
>JAMYXO010006238.1:12500-13986 GCA_033310375.1 Conus canariensis | reverse complement strand
CAAATAGCCTGAACGGGATATAAGTTGATGGGCAGCTCATGTATTTCTAGACTGTGAGTGATACAAGTGGCATGATTGGTGGGTAAGGAGAGGGGTGGAGGATGGGTGTTCATGTCATCAATAATCAATTCAATATTAATATATCACTCAAATTTATGCTGCTCCTCCTAACGCTTTCATTGATTGTACAGTCACTTGGTGCATGTTCCCTAATTGTGGCGTGTAGCCAGTACTTAACGATGTTTTTGCTAAGAGCAGATGCCAGCTGGCGGCAGCAGCAGGAATTGATCAATGCCGCTGAAAGACAAGAATGGCAAAGCCATCGGGGAAAAAATGTTGTTCCAGCTATTATGAATGTGAGTGTGTGTGGATGTATATTTTGGAATGTGTCAGTATAATCCCGAACTTCCTTAAAGACCATTAACCATTACATTGGTTCCTTGTGACCTGGGTTATTTAGGAGAGAGAGAGAGAGAGAGAGAGAGAGAGAGAGAGAGAGAGAGAGAGAGAACTGGCAGTAGACAGAAAGACAGGCACAGGGACACATATATGTACACACATACACAGTACTCAAAACCGTTAAACGAGGAAATGAAGAATTGGCTACAGGCCTCACCTCCCAATCATACAACATTTTACTCCCTTCACACCACCCCTCTTACAACTCAGGAGAGCAAAGACATATGCCGCACATGAAGGGGAGGGAGAGAAACAGGTGGAGGAGAGAGAGAGAGAGAGAGAGAGAGAGAGACAGACGTCTGGCACACACACACGCACGCACACACACACACACACACGCGCGCGCGCGCACACACACGCACGCACGCGCACGCACACACTTCACATTATAAACCTTTTGCCAGCTCAGGGTAACAGATATACACTCTGCATACGCAGCTGGTGAAGAGGTCAAGGAGAGCAGCGCGAGGTCAAGGGTATCAGGGAAGGCTTTGCTTAACGATGTTTTGTTTAGAGCAGATGCCTACTGTGGGCAGCAGTGGGGGTAGGTGTTCAATGCCATGGACAGGCCAGCATAGCAAAGCCATTGGGGAAAACGTTGTTCCAGCTACTTGTGATGGTGAGTCTGTGTGAGTGTACATAGTGGAGTGTCGGTAAAAAAAAATAAAAAAAAAAGCGATGCTGAACTTTGTCGTAGACCATGCTATGATTCCCCGTGTGCTCAGATGCTGGGAACTTTTATCTATATTAATTCTGTTCTTCTGTGAATAAGTATTTGCTTTAAAAAAAAATCCTTTATTTATTAACACATATATTTATTCATGTATTTAGTAGTAGTGTGTCTAGCTATACAGTCATTGAGGGAGACAGAGAGTTCCCTGCATGTCATATTATTTTCAAAAGGTCAAGGATAGCGCCGCCAGGTCAGAGGCATCAGGGAAGGCTTTGCTTAACGATGTTTTGTTTAGAGCAGATGCCTGCTGTGGGCAGCAGCAGGACGTGTTCGGTACCATGGACAGACCTGCAC